>OV651835.1:4269689-4333357 GCA_927349885.1 Psylliodes chrysocephalus
TGGTCAAAAAAATGAAAGGAGTTGTGAGCGAAATGTGTGAAACCAATTTACAAACAGATATTGTAGATCCCGAGATAGAACCTCATCATAGTTTTACTGATAAAAAATTTGATGTGTCCAACACATGACTTTCCTATCTAGTTATTATAGACTTTTTCCGGTTATTTTGTACAACTTGTTGCAGCACCTCTATAAATGTTTAGAGGATAATGTGTGTGTGTGTGTGTGTGTGTGTGTGTGTGTGTGTGTGTGTGTGTGTGTGTGTGTGTGTGTGTGTGTGTGTGTGTGTGTGTGTGTGTGTGTGTGTGTGTGTGTGTGTGTGTGTGTGTGTGTGTGTGTGTGTGTGTGTGTGTGTGTGTGTGTGTGTGTGTGTGTGTGTGTGTGTGTGTGTGTGTGTGTGTGTGTGTGTGTGTGTGTGTGTGTGTGTGTGTGTGTGTGTGTGTGTGTGTGTGTGTGTGTGTGTGTGTGTGTGTGTGTGTGTGTGTGTGTGTGTGTGTGTGTGTGTGTGTGTGTGTGTGTGTGTGTGTGTGTGTGTGTGTGTGTGTGTGTGTGTGTGTGTGTGTGTGTGTGTGTGTGTGTGTGTGTGTGTGTGTGTGTGTGTGTGTGTGTGTGTGTGTGTGTGTGGTGTGTGTGTGTGTGTGTGTGTGTGTGTGTGTGTGTGTGTGTGTGTGTGTGTGTGTGTGTGTGTGTGTGTGTGTGTGTGTGTGTGTGTGTGTGTGTGTGTGTGTGTGTGTGTGTGTGTGTGTGTGTGTGTGTGTGTGTGTGTGTGTGTGTGTGTGTGTGTGTGTGTGTGTGTGTGTGTGTGTGTGTGTGTGTGTGTGTGTGTGTGTGTGTGTGTGTGTGTGTGTGTGTGTGTGTGTGTGTGTGTGTGTGTGTGTGTGTGTGTGTGTGTGTGTGTGTGTGTGTGTGTGTGTGTGTGTGTGTGTGTGTGTGTGTGTGTGTGTGTGTGTGTGTGTGTGTGTGTGTGTGTGTGTGTGTGTGTGTGTGTGTGTGTGTGTGTGTGTGTGTGTGTGTGTGTGTGTGTGTGTGTGTGTGTGTGTGTGTGTGTGTGTGTGTGTGTGTGGTGTGTGTGTGTGTGTGTGTGTGTGTGTGTGTGTGTGTGTGTGTGTGTGTGTGTGTGTGTGTGTGTGTGTGTGTGTGTGTGTGTGTGTGTGTGTGTGTGTGTGTGTGTGTGTGTGTGTGTGTGTGTGTGTGTGTGTGTGTGTGTGTGTGTGTGTGTGTGTGTGTGTGTGTGTGTGTGTGTGTGTGTGTGTGTGTGTGTGTGTGTGTGTGTGTGTGTGTGTGTGTGGGCGCGCGCGCGCGCGTGTGTGTGTGTGGGCGCGCGCGCGCGCGTGTGTGTGTGTGTCTATCCACCATAACTCATGAACCGATACGCATAAAAACGCCAAATTTTAAACTTAAGCGTTATTCTAGCGTCCAATGAACTGATTAGATTTTGGGCAGAGTCAAAACATCTGGGGGGTACTTTATAGGTGGTCATTTTTATATTTTATGGAATATATCTGTTATTTACGTTTGGAGAAGAAAATTATTTAGATAAAAGTTACTTCTAATATTATTGTCTATAATACTTGTTCTTTACAAAATTTTCCTAAAATGGTCCGTATTCGAGTAAATTTGACAAAATGTAAAAAAAATAATTTTTTATAAAAATTGTTTAAATAAAAGTTGTTTGTAATATAATTCTCTATAATTTTTATTTTATACATAATTTTTCTATAATGGACCGTATTCGAGATATTTGAGAAAATGTGTAAATTTCGAATTTTAAAGAAAACTCAAAAACGGATACAGAAAAAAACATTAAATTTTAAACTTAAGTTTTATTTCGGCCTGACGTGAAATGATTAGATTTTAGACAAAGTATGAACATCTGGGGTGGTACTTTATAGGAGGCCGTTTTTATATTTTATGGAATATGTCTGTTATTTATGTTTGGAAAAAAAATTGTTTAAATAAAAGTTACTTCTAATATTATTATCTATAATTTTTGCTTTATGTCAACATTTCCTGAAATATTCCGTATTCGAGAAATTTGACAAAATGTGCAAAATTCTGATTTTTATAAAAATTGTTGAACTAAAAGTTATTTTAGATATCAATCTCTATAAATTTTGTTTATACATGATTTTTCTAAAATTAACTGTAATGGAAAAATTGTAGAAAAAGTGCTAAATTAAAATTACTCAGTATTTTCAATTTCAATGAATAAAGTTAAAATGAAAATCGATTTATATTTAAAATTAAAAAGGTTAGCTGAAATTTTTGACCGTATGGAGTTAATAAAGTTATAAATAATTACGTTACAAAGATTCATATGTGAATTTATTTTCAATTTCTATTGATGTGATAGTTACTTATTTGCGTTTTACAATATCAATACATGACTTGGCTTTGGCACAAAACCCTGTATAATAAAACTTCTAATCCGAATAAAATTATTGAAATTATTATTTGGGGACTTAAAAACGTGGTCCACTAATTGGTGTAGTCTTTTAAAACATTTGGTATAATAATAATTATATATAATCAATTGCCACTGCTACTGGTAAAATCCTAAATTTAAAAAAGTGTATTATAGTAATAAGACATTAATCATATCTTAAATGGATCGCCTACTACTCGTACCATGTTTTAGAAATAAATAAAATGTACCTAATTCTTAAAATAATAAACATATTCAAAATAATTTTAGATTCCTTGCGTTATGTTAATAAAAATTTAACAAAATTTCTCACGAATTATTTAGTAATCTGTCGCGTACTTTTCCATGTCTCTGTTAGCTCCGCTGTCAACAAGTTCCGACAAGGCATACTGCATATAAAAATTTTGAATTTTATTTTGTATCTTTTCTTCCCAATAGCTGTCATTATGAGGAATTTTCTCCACTTCAATTTTGCAGAAGTCCAAAAGCATAAAATGCAAAAATCCATTTGTGTTACGTGCAGCTAGCACTGAATTTGAAAATACCAATAGTAAATCTCCTTAATCCTCTATCCAAAAGTTATTTCTTTACTGCATATAATTTATTTTTCTACAGTCAGTACTCTAGCTCCATATGGACATTTTAACTCTATCATAGAATTTGTTTTTTTTTTTTTAATTCCATCCAGACTTTCAGCAACATAATCAAATTCAGATTCAATAAACCACATTGGAAAACTTTTTCTTGCAAATAAATTTCCAAATCTTATTTTGCTCTGAATTTATGGTCCATGCTACATTGGGTGGCTTTAGCAATAAAATAGTTTAGGAGATTTTTTACAATTTTCTCCAAATTTTAAAGCAGTGACTCGTTTTCGTCTTTTATTGTGTCACAATGTACAATCAGCTTGTAACAACCGATTTTTTCTCATCTATACACATTGGCTGACATTTTAGAAAATCTTCTCTTGCAACGCGCCTCAAAGAGTGCGACAGATCAAAGACATGCGCGAAAGCACGAAAAATGATTTACATTACTTTAAGCATTGTATAAATATATTTATACAATGCTTTAAGAGTTATTGCTCCGTTCATGAGAACTAATTTGTCGGCATATTACTCCTCTTACCCCTACCTTCAAAATTCCAAGAACGGGTCGTCGAGCCACATTTCCCCTATCATAGGAAATGGATCGGCGATTTATTTAGTTATACCGGTGAATTGAAGATTTGAATGTATTTAGTGAAATTTTGAGCCTAAAAGAGAAAGTTATTTGTGAATTTTCTAATAAAACTAAGAAAATTAGTTAGTCAAAACATTCTTCGTTTAAGAATATCTGTTACGAAGGCAGTTTCTTATAGAAAATAAAATAGTCATAGCACTATTAATAACGTTTTGATTTTAAAGAAAGACATAGACAATGCGAGTTTTCACTAGAAACTACGATATTTATTTTTTTCAGAAGCATACAGATGAAACCAAAAACACAATAACCAATTTCAGATCTAAACCTGAATTTTTTACAAGACTTCTACAAATTATACATGCTTCGTCAGATCACAGCAGAAGTCTATTACATGATGTTGATAGAAATATTGTGGAACAATTTCATGTGACAATCGCTAAGTTTGTAGGTGGCAAAAGAATCAATTACTCCAGAGGGGTGCTCTTACCAAAGTAGATGTTTTGCAACAGTTTTATCATATAATTCGAAATCGGGGAATTCAGAATTGAAAAAAATTTTAAACCGTACTAACCAATCCATGTTAGTAACTGAATTGAAAAAAAAAAAGGCGACTATTGGCAATAAAATCAAAATCTAATCGCAAATTAAAAAAAAGTTATTCTGCAAAAACTGATTTAGATTATGGAGAAAATTGTACCAAAAGGGATTTAGATCAAGATATTTATGAAGTAAAAAAACTTCAATTTTTAAACGAATTCCTTTCATCTGACGTTAAAAGAAATGTAATTCCGGAACAAACTATGGGGGTTATGATTGACAACCTCTGTTATTTTTAACAGGTCTGTTATTTTATAATTACAGAAATTACAACCTGTTCACAAATAAAGTGTCTGTTAAAAATAACATTATTTGTCCATCATAAACCCTTTTGTCACAGGCAGATAGCAGGGTTTGGCTTGAAATTCGTAGAAAAATTATTAAGGCCTCACACTTTAAAGCAGCGAGTACTAGACGAATTACTACTTTATGTGAGCCTTTAGTCAAAAGGATTATTTACCAAACAACAGTCAATGCTGCTCCTATTTCTCATGGCAGAAAGTATGAAAAACGGCACTTTTCCAGCTTCAAGGGCAGGAAAATATAGTGTTTAGAGATTGTGGAATTTTTATTGACAAAAAATATCCATATTTAGGTAGGTAACGATCAGTTCACATTTTTACTCACATCTCAACTATAACATATCGCAAATTAGTTCATTTTAAATGAAAATAATAATTTTTAAATTTGTAGGAGATGAATTAGTGGTTGAAATAAAATGACCATACGCTGCATATCAAATGCAGGTACAAGAGGTGATTAAATTGAAAAAAATACTCTTTTGGATTTTTAATAAAGACACCAATAATTTTGACATTAATATCCACCATCAATGGTATTATCAAATACAAGGCCAATTGCATATTACAGGACGAAAAGGATGTATTTTTGGTTTATGGACAGGTCCCAATTATTAAAGTGGATTATATAATAAAAAGAGACAATTTCTGGTGTAAAAATATGGAGGAGAAATTAAAAATTTTTTATATAAACTGTATGTTGCCAGAATTGGTAGATCCAAGACATAATCGGGGAATGTCATTAAGATAACCTGATTACATCTTAGAAGCTATTAAAAAATTAAAAAATAGAAAACAAAAATAATTAGCTCCAAAAAGTCAAATAACATTAATAGTAAGATGTTTCTACAAAGCCGCTATTTATTCTAAAAGTATTTTTTTTTTTTTTTTTTTTTGAGAGCTTCGACTGCTAAGGCCATTAGCTCTGTAGTATTATTCAACGTTCGTGGAGTTATATTTTCTTAAAAAGACCACTCAATTTCATAAAGGTTAGTAAATGTTGTATTGACTCTTTTTCATTTTTTAATGCGATTTTCATTTCAGGGGATACAATTCCACTCTGGCGCCTGTAAGGTTCGTAAATTGGGCAGGTGAAAATATGTTGGACTGTTAGGCGAACTCTACATGTTTCACATCTTCGTCTCGCTAAACCCGCTAGGAGTTACAAGTGTGTAAGGTTAGTATGTCCTATTCTAATTCTACACAGTACTACTTGCTCTCGTCTGGATATATCTTTCGGGTAGATCCATTTTTTGATGGAAGGTTTGATTCTCTTTAGTTGTCCGTCATACCTATCCCATTGTTCTTGCCATATATTTGTTAAATTTTGTTTTATAGCTTTTTTAATATCATCTAGGGGAACTGGGATACCTTCGTCTACTAAACCAGTAATAGCATGCTTTGCCGCAGAATCTGCTAAAACATTCCCGACTATATTTACGTGACTTAGGATCCACATGATTGTAACTTCTTTATTTATGGATTTTAAGTAAGTATAAGTTTCTATTATTTTAATTGCCCATTCATTTTGTGTGAAGCGATTCTCCAAGATTTTGATAGCGCTCAAAGAGCCTACACAAATGAGATATCGCGAATTTTCTTGAAAAGAAAAATATAGCATTGCCTGCCATATTGCGTATAATTCGGCTATAAAGATGCTGCACATTGGATTAAGCGTCCAGTAGTGGGATTCATTGCTTACGACTAAAGCGGCACCAACTCCATTTTCTGAGCGAGATCCGTCTGTGTACATATTTAGGTATCCTTGGTACCTTTGGATTTGCTCTAAAAAAAAAGACTGATAGATTATAGGTGAAGTACCTTCTTTTTTCCATTTACTCAAAGACAGATTGATGTTTGGAATCTTCCTCAACCATGGAGCAATAGTTTGGTCGTAATATTTTTTAAATATGTTACTTTCAAGTTCTAAAGAATATTTGGTAGCTGTCTCTAAATATCGGATGTTTACCGGTTTTGTTGAAGTTGGCCTATAAGTGTTTTCCATGTTAATAAAATACTGTCGATTTAAGTGGGTTGGGATGGATTGTACTTTTGCTCCGTAAGTAAGTACATTCAAATCCCTTCGTATTCTCACAGGTATAGAGGAGGATTCAGAAAAAATAGCTTCTATTGGACTAGTTCTAAAGGATCCAGTTGCTAGACGTATTGCAGTGTTCTGAATCCTGTCGAGAACTTTTAGTTTTGAGGGTCGAGCTGACCCATATACGGTGCTGCCGTAATCGATTTTGGACTGTACTAATGTTTGATACATTCTAAGTAGAATTTCTCTATCAGAACCCCAGTTAATGCTTGATATGCATTTCAAAATATTAATGACTTTTTGCTTTTTGCTTCTAAATATTGTATATGTGACGCCCAATTCAGTTTCTTATCAAAAATGATCCCTAATAATTTTATTTGCTCCTGGCACGTAATTCTGTTACCTCCTAAATGTACTACAGGGTCGAGATGTGGTGTTCTTAATTTGAAAAAATGTAACATATGCGTTTTTTCAGCTGAAAATTTAAAGCCAGTTAATTTTATAGATTCTTCTATTCTACTGATTTCCGTCTGGAGATTGTGTTCGAGGGTTTCCATGGAGTGGTTTCTGCTGAAAATGGTAAGGTCGTCAACGTACAATACGGACTGAATATTTGGTGAGATGTTACAAACAAGATGGTTAATGGCAATTGAAAAAAGTGTTACACTAAGAACCGATCCCTGTGGGATTCCATTTTCCATGGTTCTCTCTGTTGATTCCCAGTTCCCGATCCGCACTGAGAAGGTTCTGTTATTAAGAAAAGAGGCTATGACTTTTGGTAAATTTCCCCGAAATTCCCATTCATACAGTTGTTTTATAATAGCATACTTCCAAGTTAGGTCATAGGCTTTTTGTAGATCCAGCATAACAGCTACAATATGTTGACGTTCTTTAAAGGCTTCTTGTATCTCCATTTCGAAGGCACTAAGGGCATCTATTGTAGAGCGGTTTCTACGGCATCCTACTTGCCGTTCCGAGAGAAGACACTTGGATTCTAAAACCCATGTAAGTCTAAAATTAACCATTTTCTCAAATAATTTTCCCAAACGAGATGTTAAAGAGATTGGACGATAGTTTTTTGGGTCACATGATGATACACTATCTTTTGGAATCGGAACGATGATTGCCTTTTTCCAGTTATTTGGGAACGTGTTAGATAGCCAAATTTTATTATAAAATTTTACGAGATTTTCTATGGACTCAAGAGGCAGGTGTTTTAGCATTCCATAAATGATTAAATTATGGCCCGCGGCACTTTCTTTACAAGTGCTTAGGGCATGCTTCATCTCTTCTTTTGTAAACATGGCATTGTAATTTAGGTTCTCATCAATGTTGAAATCTAGACTCTCTCTTTGTATTTTTAGGCTCTGAAAATCTCTATCGTAGTTTTGTGAACTACAGACAGCTTGGAAATGATTAGCAAAGGCTTCACTTATGTCAGGAATTTCTCTGATTAATTCACCATTAACTTTTAAAGCTTCAGGGATTACATGATTATTTTGCCCTGATATGGTTTTTATTTTTCTCCATACCTCAGATGTAGGGGTATCTACAGTTAAGGATGAGACATACTCCTCCCACGATTTTTTCTTGGATTCCTTGATTATAAGTTTAGTTCGGGCTCTGGCTCTTTTAAATATCATTAAATTAGTATCTGTGGGGTATCGTCGGAATTTATTTAATGCCTTTTTCCTAGCAGTTATAGCCTCTCGGACATTTTCGTTCCACCAAGGGACTTCCTTAGATGATTTTCTGGTTGAGGATTTCGGAATGCTTCTTTCTGCAGCTAGCAAAATAGCTTTCGTAATATTATCTGCCGCCACTTCAATATTATAACGATCTGGGTCGGGTATAGAGACACAACTGGAGAATGCTTCCCAATTGGCTTTTCTGGTTAACCATCTCTCCGCAAAAATAAATTCTTGAGGGGAGATGTCAATGCCTATTACTAGTGGGAAATGGTCGCTAGAGTGCAGGTCGTCAATAGGTTCCCATGTAAATCTTGGAGCAATAGTTGGGGATACGAAAGTTAAGTCTATAGCTGAAAAGGAGTTTGATCTTGCATTAAAATAAGTTGATTTGCCATTATTTAAGAGGACTATGTTTTCTTCATCCATAATTGTTTCAACACGTCTGCCACATGTGTCTCTCCTTTGAGAGCACCAAAGTTGGGAGTGTGCATTAAAATCTCCTAAAACGATGACTGGTTCTGGGAGTTGGTTAAATACATTCTTGATTTGATGCACATTCCAGTGAGAATTAGGAAGATATATGTTGCAGATCGTAAGTTTTATTGGGGCTTCAATTTGGATAGCTATGGCTTGCAAGGTGGTATTTAATTGTATTTCTGTTGCAGGTATCGTAACTTTTATAAAGATTGCAACTCCTCCTCTTGCCCTAAAATCAGGCTGTACATCTTTACGGAAGCATTGGAAATTTCTGAAAGTGAAACGTTCATCCGGTTTTAAGTGAGTTTCTTGAATAGCTAAAATAATCGGCGATATCTTACTTTTTATAGATTGTAATTCGGGTAGGTGTAATTTAATTCCATTACAATTCCATTGTAATATATTTGTATGTGTACTACCCATAACTGTGAGTATAGATGGATAATATAAACTATTATCACATTGATCCTGTCTGCTGAGGTAAAGGTACGTAAAGGTACGTAAAGGACGGACATTTTCCAAATTATTTAAACTGTTTTTACGTGATTTTCCTGGAGGCCTGCCTGGGGGCCTGCCTGGAGGCTTGCCACTCTTAGTTTTCTTCTTTCTCTTTGTTTTTTCCTGTGTGCTAGTTTGACTAGAAAAAGATTCCTCATCTGTGGAATCTTCTGATCTATGACGCTTAGATATTTGGGACAGAGATCGATTATCAGAGACTAGTGATTCAGCAACGTTAATTAGTGATTCAGCAATGTTAATTTCTGGTTGTTCTTTCTCAGGCTGAGCTGGAGAAAAAGTAAATTTTTTTTGTAGAGCACTTACTAGTAGGGGAACTAGTTCTTTTAATAATTCTTTTGTATCGATAATTGGGGGGTTAATTATTGTCGGGCGGGGAGTAGTAATCACTTGAGAATAAGATGTATTTCTTTTCGGAATGTGTACAGCTACTTTTTTCTTTGCTTCAAAATATGATAAGTTGTCCTTAATTTTAATTTCTTGGATAGCTACTTCTTGCTTGTACACTGGACAATCTCTCGATCTGGCAGAATGCAGACCATTGCAATTTATACAACTAATTGGAGGTTCACAGGGTTGGCCGGTGTGAAGGGATTTGCCGCAAACACAGACTTGCTCTTTTGTACATCTTATTGCCGCATGTCCAAAAAGTTGGCATCGGAAGCATCTCAAGGGTGCTGGGATATACGGCCGGATTTTTAGTAAATAAAATGCTACATTAATTTCTACCGGAAGTTTAGGTGTATTAAATGTTAGGATATGGCTGGCAGTGTCGGTTAGTACACCGTCTTTTTTTGTTTTAATTCTTTTGACTTCTATCACACCTCGATCTTTTAGTTCTTCCAATATTTCCTCTTCCTTGCAATTTAATAAATCTCTACACGTAACAACTCCACGTGACTGGTTAAGTCTCGAATGAGGTACTACTTCAACTTCTTGATCTAAAATAACATTTAACTTACTTATTGCTCTGGATTGAGCAGCCAAACATGTTTCAATCAAAAGACCTTCTCGTATTTTTTTCAAATTCTTTACTTTGCCCACTTTTCTGTATATAAAGTTACTTAATAAGAAGGGATTCGTTTTAGCGAAATCGCCTTCTTTACCCTTTACGATCAGAAACCGGGGAGCTACCGCCGTCTCCGGATTCGTATTTTTGTTACCTCCTATTTGGGAAGGAGGTGTTCCCGTAAAAGTTTGGTTTTTGCCAGTATTAGTCATTTTATTCCCACGAGCAGGGTAGAACTAAAAGTCCGCCGCAGCAGTGCTCCCTTACTACGGCAAGGCTAGGTACAAGTGAGGGTCGCCTGGTACTCACAGGGAATCATTCGAGACTAACTCTGTATAGCCATGCATCTCTTGGCACGATGTCTTACACCTTAGATTACAGATTTTTTCTAAGGTTTACTACTTAGTGCCAATTTTGGTTCACGCCGATTTCATCGGTACCACCCATATCTGGGTAGCATTCCCCTAAACACCACCTGGGGACGCGCTGGATGGGAGATTGGCAACTCCACACCAGTGTTTTCTTTATTATTAAACAAAATTAAATTTTTTTATAATTTGTGATATATCTAAAAATGAAAAAAAATTTGATGTACAGGGTTCATAATCAGTGGCAGCTTGTCGTAATTTAAAATGGGTGTTCACTTTTTCCAATAATTTCATTATATGTAAGTTCGGATCAAAACTTTGTACAAGAGCCAATATCGCTGTTTTTTTTATAATTTGAGTTTGTATTAAGTGTAGTTATTTTTATCAACATCATACTGTTTTCAACTAAAAGTCATACTGTTTTAAACTATTAATAAATGAATATTTTAGTTAGTGTGATATTTGTTTTGTTTTTAATATGTCGAAAACCATCTATAAACATTATTAGTTAGTAAACTGACTTTTGTGTTTGTGAGCAGCGCACCAATTAATGTGTTCTTTGACAGTTTGCAGGATCTGTTGGCGTGTTGTCTTCTCTTTTTAGCTATATGCATTCGACATATCGTCTCCACTCGTGTTAGGCTCACTCATCATAATGCGCCACAGACACAGTATACTTAGGTATACTGTGACAAAGAGACGCGATCAGCCAGAGGACAATGATGTACAAAAAAATATAGATTAACACGTATGAAAATAAAAATATTAAAATTAAATTTATATTTTTGTTATTTATGTAATATTAAAATAATGTGTTTTTATGAAATTTAACTGGGTGTTCACTGCATAAATGAACCAATGGAGAAACCGCCCCTGTTCATAATATATTACGCCAATTTTGGCGTTTGTTTGTCCTTCTATAATATTCATTTATTTTAAAAGCAAAAACTCTTTTTAAAATCGTTGACATCAAAAAGAGAAAATATGTATTTATATCTCAAAGTTAGCAACAACAAAATATGATAACATCATTCAATGGCAGCCATCATGAAATTTGGACCAATCAAAGCCGGATAATAACAAAACACTAAATTAATTTAATATAATTCAGCAAATGTACTATATGTAAAAAATAAAATGTACTGTTTATCACTAAATAGTAGAAAAAATATATATATTTTGTTGGTGTCACCCTCTACATGAAAAAGCTTTTAACGTATTTCTATTTTTATTGTAATAAAAATAAATGCTGTAGGCTAAAATTAAATATACATTGTTCCCTTTTAGCATTTTTTAACATTTTTTATTTATTTTCGTTTCTTTTCTTAGATTTTTTCAAAAGAGACTGATTCAAATTTTTAAAGTGACTCCAGAGAGGTACGGGTTTAGTCTTTACCTGTACTTACATAAATTTTCTTTTAGTAAAAATAAGAAGTAATCCGTAAAATTGGTGCACAATGAAACCTTTGCATATAATATATATGCCAATCTTAGTATTACAGAAATGATTTACGTAAAACATAAGGTGTATAAATACGTAAAATTTATTTATCCCTTGTAAAACATCAGTAAAAAATATTATAAATTGTTTTCATTCACAAATATTAATTTCTTAAAAATCTAACAGAGGCGCCACTTTCCAGACGAAAAATCTTGCAATGTAAGGGTTTCATAGTACCCCACTTTTAAGGTTTATTTTTGACTATTTTTAAAAAAAAAAATTAGTACCTGTAGGTAAAGGTTAAATCTATGCTACTCTGGAACTACTTTATCAAAATTCTATTTAGTTTTTTTATAAAAACTGAATCAAATTTTAAAAAAGTGTCTCTAAAGGAGCACAGATTTAACCTTTACCTACATGTACATATTTTTTTCTTTTACAAAAAGTCAAAAATAAACTTTAAAAGTGGGGTACTACGAAACCCTTGCATGCTTCGCGCTACAGCCAAGTAAATACTCCTCTTAAGCGAAATAAAAAATAAACGTTAATTTTAAACAAGAAAATTACATTATAAAAAAACGTATTATTTTATTAAATTTTCAACATTCAACTAAAAATAGCAAAAAAAAAATGTACCTTGAATTTTCAACCAATAACGTTTTTTATACCGTACAACGTTAATTTACGTTGAAAAAACGAGTGTCTGCTCATTGGGTTGGTGAGGAACCGATACCGTCATTACTTCTGGAAATGTGAAGTCTAAATTACTTAATATGCTCCTCTCAGCCTTTCATATAGTAAGGCTTTTTCAAAAACGGTTCTTCGCTGATTTGGGTAGTTATCTCGGAATGTGTTTTTATTAAGTATTTTTTCTTTAATGCTAGCTACCAATGTTGCATGTGAAAGGGTAGCATCCGGCGGTATCCAAGGGGCGTTTTTCTGGATTCGCTGTAGACGCTATTTGTTGAAGTAAAACGAAAAGCACCAATAGTCTAATCAACAAGTTCAAACGCGTGTTTTTGGGACATACTATTACGAAAATTATGTTCAATAGCTCATTCGATTCGGAATAATGTCTAGATCAATGTGTGAAGAAAAATTTTGCAGTGGATTAAAAATTGCAGAAGTAATAAACAATTAAACACCTCAAAAACATGGTGTTTGGTTTTTCGCCTATAGTTTGTAAACTATAAATATTTTTGAATTTTTCAAAAAAGATCCTTAAAGAGGAGGAAATTTGCTATAAATAAGTTTCGACTCCCGGAACTGTACCGCCATTATTTATAATTTTAATTTAACGCTCAAAGTAGCCTTCCGCGCGCAATTTTGAGGTTGCGCGCACAGCGTCGAAACCGAGTACGTTACATAAAATAATTTTTTTAAGTTAATAAAATTAAATTCAAAAATTTAAAAAAAATACGGTGTATTCTAAACACTTAGAAGAATTTATTCCCGTTGGAATTTTTCATAAAAATTAATTTTCGAACAAAGTAGGTTATAGTTAATTAACAAAATTTTTAGAATTTCTCTCATCATTACAAATTGATAAAAATATTAAATAATTACCGTAAATTTTTGCTTCGTGGAGCTCTTTTTATATACATATAAAACAAAATAGCTTCATAAAAGTTTAAAAAATGTTAATACTTTGTTTATAATAATTTTTTAAAGTTTACAAAAACAGAAAAGTTGCAGCAGCTGATTCATTTGTTGACTTTACAGTTGATATAACTTTAAAACTATTGGAGATACGACAATAAACATTCAAGTCATTTTTGTAGGCAATGAAATTAATAATAATAATAATATAATAATATATTTATTGCTTTTAAAAACAGATTGTTTTACAGCAAGGGTTTGACATACAAAAGTATACCTGTTTATACAATACACATTAATCACACACCTAATTAGTAATACAAAAACAAAGAAAACAAATAATAAGAGGAAGAAAAGCAAAACAAAAATACATTATTTGGTTTATACCAAAGACATTACAACATATAGACAAAATGTTTCATTCATAAATCCCATACAATTGCGGACTGTTATTGTTTTAAAATTGATAGTGAGTGGAAGAGAGAAAGACAGACCTCTTAGGACCGGCTGGCAACGTTGTAAACAATGTCCATAATATGCTCGCCAGTGGCGTAGAGTTTTAAACTTACCAGTATTGTTAGAGTAGTATGTTAACAAAAATACGTAAATATGTAGGTATATTTTTTAGTAATATAACTATGATGATTTTTTCATGTAGGTAGATTAGATTATGAGTTGGACGTTATTTGTCCTTGTTTACCGCGACCTTTTCAGATCTATTGTGGGACTCCTGTTTGTTTTAGAGTATGTCGTCTAGCTTGGTCTTTTTTATTAGTCTCAGTAGCTTTAACAGTGGCTCCCGCATGTAGTTGCATGCAATTGGCTTTTCTTCGCCCAATGTTAGAAACCTCGTTTCACATTGGCACAGGACGTCAAATATTGTTTCCTCTTCTTCTTCACAGAACCTGCACAAAGTTGCTTCTTCTGCTGGATTTATGACACTCATGTGCCTTTCGAGGCGACAGTGTCCAGTAAGAAGGTCTACTGTTATCCTAACGATTTGACGCTTTTGATCCAGTAGGTCTTTCGTGAACTTGGCCGATGGTTCCTTGATAAACTGTTTGGCCTGTCTCAGTCTTGGATAGTTGTTTCACCATTCCTGAGACTGTTTGCATCCATTGTTTAATGGATGCCTTGCACAATGCCTTAGCAACTCCAAAAGGGTCCGGGGCCTGTCATGGCCTTATCTGAGCCTCCTCGGCCTAATTCGTCGGCCTTTTCGTTGCCCTGATATCCCTCATGGCCTGGAACCCAGGCTAAGGTCACCTTATTTTAACTACTTAGCTCTCTAGACAGTCTTTCACCAGTCGTGATATGATTTCTGGTGAGAGAATTGCCTTCAGAGTATATGACAATAGTTTTGCATGATACTTGCTGATTTTTCATGTAGGTAAATTCAAGTACAAGTAAATTCAAATACAAGCGAATTCAAGTTACCTTTCGATTTTTAATATTTATTAGTTTATAGTTTATTGGCATTTACTATATATTTGCCTGGTATGATGTTAACCAAAATTATTTAAAATTTTAAAATAACATTAAGTAGGTAGGGGTATCTAAATAAAACACTGTCCTAAAAATATATAATTTTTTAATTAATAATTACAAAAAAAACATGGTATGGCAAAAAATATCGTAAAAAAACTGTAAAAATTTTTAAAATAATGTTTTAAATATATAAAATACTTTAATTTTATTAACTACAATTTATTTTAATTTTTTTATGCTTAGTTATTAATGTTATAACTTAATGCAACGTTTCTTTTTGCAGCTGGTGGTGTTCCAAAAATAGTTTAATCAGAACTAAAAACCCATACATTAGATATGCATACATATAGGTAATAAATAATGTTTAGAGGTAAACAAAAAATTAATATGTTGTATTTTTACCTGTTGGATAAGTCATCCAAAAATAGAAAGCCCTCACACCGTCTGTAGTTTGCATTTTTTCTAATATATCTAGTACTATTTGCACGTACCAAAACATTTTCAGGAAAACAGTGTTCTAACCACAACTCTGGGTTTTTTCGAAGGGGCTGATTTTCAAGGATTCCTATTAGAGAAAACCAAAGTTTTCTTTTCTCAGGATCTTGCGGAAACCCAAATAGAGTAATAAAAAATATGTATAGGTGCTCAATAGGTAAATCATTTTTAAGGTATTCTACATTTTACGTTAAATTTTCTTTGCCACTATTCAATATTTATTTATTGGTATAAGAAAAATTTACTAATTTATAAAAGGAATATCACTCTAAAAACTGTTTTAAGACTGTTTTAGACTACACAAGTTTTTGATACAATTTCTTGTACAATTTAAATTGTATATTATCAAAGCTGCAGTAAATTGTCTGAAAAATTAGATTGGATAATCATTATTCAAACAATTTACTATGTGATCCTATATAATTTAAATTCTATAAGAAATTGTATCAAATTTTGTACAAGCCCTACTCCACTGGTTCAAATGAAAACAACATATCTTAACATAAAAATACTTACCGATGAAACCATACATTTCGACTTAAATGATCTACCTTTTTGAACACTACACATGCATGTACCATAATTCTTTATATTTCTCACAAAAGTTCACAAAAATAGTATTTTATAAATGAATAAATCAATAAGTCACACAGAAACTGTCAGATACTGTCAGAAATACAAAATAGCCACATACTTTGATTTTTTTTTACTATACGGAGAATGGTCGCACTGCGCAGCTTTCTGAGTGCCTTTTAGAAGGAGATAGAAAACTCCGCCATTTTGAACCCTTATTACGTGTTGCCTACATCTTGGCGCAATATTTTTAATAGGTGCGTTTTAATCATCCGCTTCTGCTTCGGAATTGTCGGTTTTCTTGTTTTAATCTGACAGGTTAAAACGACTAAACCGACAATTCCGGAAGCAGAAGCGGATGATTAAAACGCACCTGATATTTTGCTTGCTGCTGTCAGTGTCAGTGAATATTATTTTTGAAATCACAGTTTATTGCTAAAGAATCAGTTCGCTCACTCGGACCAGTTGAAAGTTCCAAAATAACATCCACTCTAGGGATACAAATTCAGGATACGCAGAAGACTGCTGTTTTATTATAGCCGGTTATCATATATTGTATTATCCGAGTTGCACAGTGTATAAACTGAAACATTGAGATACAAAGTGCCGACGCTGAGTGAGCGATCTAATTATTTAGCTGTAAACTGTGTCACAGGGTTCAAAATGGCCGCGCCCTATGTTGGGCGTGTCGAACCTCTCTCTTGCCCCGTATAGTAATCAAAGTATGTGAAAATAGCTGTTATACCTGATTGGCAACGTTGCGGCTGGTTACGGTACTACATTTCATTTATAAAAATTGTAAATTCGTAAAATAAGATATTCAGCGTTGCCGTATTTACGGAGTTCTTCGAAACCCTAATATTTTGTTTAGATTAATATTGATTTTTTAATAAAAAATTTAGCTTATATTAAAACTTCAAAGAATAATTTGATTAAAAACGTATTTTTATTTATATAATATACAATTATAGTTACAGGACACATCAAATTTTATTTTTCGAAAGTAATTTCTCCAAATATTTTTGACAGACTGATAAAATCGGCAAAGACGCAATAAACGAGAATCTGGTGGGAATAATGATTTGCCACATAAAAATGTAAACAATTTGGTCTCTTAGTTGTAATGTCTTTGGTTTATACCTATAGCTATCCTATAAAATAAAAACACAAAAAAAGATCATGTTGATTATCATATTGTTACGCTGGTTTTTGGCATCACAATTTATTTCAACTGAACTTTACAATAACTATAATTCAACTTTGACAATAACTTTACAACTGATAACATTCACGTATAACGTCTATCATAAAACTAAAACTCTGACGTCAGGTCGTCGACTTATATAGCTTGTTGACCTTCTCGAACCTTCTCGAAATGTCATCTAGAATGTTCTTGACGTGTAATGACATTTCTGGACATTTCTGGAATATTCTGTCTTCTTTTACTTGTACTTTTACTTATGACGACCGCAGCACACTGTAGATCGATGAGTAACATTCCACTTCTTCTTCTATCTGTACGTTTCCTATGATAGCTACAGGCTACTACAGGGTGCTGCGTAACAATATCTTTGTTTAAATTATTCATTTATTATGAATGATCTAAGTTTTAGAATGTTCCATATAAAAGTTGCAATAGTTTTAGCTGAATTGATCGTCATATTATCAAGAGAGTAAATAAGAGAGTTTAAATGAGCTAGATGATTACTTTTAGATGTCATGACATTATAAATGGGACAATCAAACAAAATGTGGTGAATTAACTCATCTTCATTTTTATTGCAAGCTGTACAAATTTCTCTAGTATTTATTGTGTATGACAATCCATTTAAAGTGAACTTTAAATTATATTTATTACTCAGTCTCAACTGTGCTATAGTGCGAGTAATCTGAATAGGAAGTTTTAGGACAAGATAATTTTTAGGCTCGTGGTTGATTGTAAATACATTGTAAAAATTAAGGAAAGATGATCTTTGCTAAATCTTCGTTATGTAGGTCATAAAATTGGGATAAAAATGTTTTTTTTTATTTCGTTTTAAAGTTATATATGATAGATTGTTCCAAATAGTGTAAGCATCAATAAATTCAAATTGTCTTTTTACTTGCATGGCCCAGTTAAATTTCTCTTGACAGTTTAACATGCGCTTCTGTTGGAAGAAACAGATTTTTGGAAGTCTGCTGTCATGCATAGATAAAATTTTGAGTAACCAGTTAAGGGTCATTTTAAAAATATTATAAACAAGTTTGACTCGGCCCGTTTCAAGTCTTATTACATAATCCGGAAAAATTGAAAATAATATGAATGCATAAACTTTCCAAAGATTTAGTAAAAAAATTATAATAGTTTGTAAAAAAATTTACTGAAAATTAAATAAACAATTGCAAATGTTATATCGGGTCGGTAGTGTAGCGGTCTAACGCTCTTATATTCATTTGTGTCGGAGACTGCTGGGCTTCGAATCCCAGACCAGACCATGTGGATTTTTAATTAAATTGCATGGTTTGGTATAGGATTTGATGTGTGCCGTATTAATAGAAGTTCAATTTCTGTTGATATGACATGTAAATTATAAAAAATCGCCATACATTACCGTCTCGATGATGGTGGGTGAGGTTTTCCGGGTTTTCCTCACCTGTAAGTCAAATGGCACCATCCATCATCTTTAAGTCGCCACGGAAAATAATAATAATAGCCGTCCCTTTCCCCGCACAAGCTCAGCTTTGGGGGTTAAAATTAACTTGTAAGGGGGTGAATCAGGGAGAGTATTATTATTATTATTATTATTATTATTATTATTATTATTATTATTATTATTATTATTATTATTATTATTATTATTATTATTATTATTATTATTATTATTATTATTATTATTATTATTATTATTATTATTATTATTAATTATTATTATTATTATTATTATTATTATTATAATTATTATTATTAATAGCTTAACATAATTGCCTTGAAGTTCAATAACCGAATTTGCATTATTTACTGAGCTACTAGCCGCATAAGTTTAAAAAACTTAAAAAAAAATCAATTTTTACAAACAAATATAAAAAACAACAAATTGACAATAGGTATGGAATTGACAAATGACTTATGTGAGAGATAATTTCATTGCCTACAAAAATGACTTGTATGTTTATTGTCGTATCTCGAATAGTTTTAAAGTTATATCAACTTTTGAGTCAACAAATGGATCATCAGCTGCTGCAACTTTGATAGTACGTATATTTTCAAAGTTTAATAAAAAATGGAATAAAATTTTTTCCGTAATTTTAATGCACTAAGTCGTTTTTGGAATTTTAATTTCTTTCAGGAAAAAATAAACCAAAGTTGGGAATTTGTTTATAACAAATTGTTAACTTAATAAACAATGGAATTATTATTAAAAAAAAATTTTTTTGCTGTCACTTTGTATAGGACTGTCAATTATAATTAAAAAAAAAACACATAATAATTTAAACAATAGATATATTTAAAAAAACGATTATAAACAATTAAAAGTTATTATTTAGAAATTTTTTTTTTTTTTTAATCATAATTGGCAATTGTCTAGAAAGTTGTAAAAAAAATTTGAAAAAAATTGAAATACTCCATTAGTTTATAAAAAATTTATAAACAAATGGAGAAAAAAATTTTTTTTTAATTAATAAATGTCTTTTTTCGACATTAAAACAGTAATATTATAATAAATTAAAAAAAAAAAATTTTATAGCATCACTGTGACTTTTCTGTTTTTGTAAACTTTAAAAATTTATTATATACAAAGTATTAACATTTTTTAAACTTTTATAAAGCTATTTTGTTTTATATGTATATAAAAAGAGCTCCACGAAGCAAAAAAAAATTACGGTAAATATTTAATATTTTTATCAATTTGTAATGATGAGAGTAATTCTAAAAATTTTGTTAATTAACAATAACCTACTTCGTTGGAAAATTAATTTTTATGAAAAATTCCAACGGGAATGAATTCTTCTATGTGTTTAGAATACACTGTATTTTTTTAAATTTTTGAATTTAATTTTATTAACTTAAAAAAATTATTTTATGTAACGTACTCGGTTTCGACGCTGTGCGCGCAACCTAAAAATGGCGCGCGAAAGGCTACTTTGAGCGTTAAATTAAAATTATAAATAATGGCGGTACAGTTCCGGAAGTCGGAACTTATTTATAGCAAATTTCCTCCTCTTTAAGGATCTTTTTTGAAAAATCCAAAAATATTTATAGTTTACAAACTATAGGCGAAAAACCAAACACCATGTTATTGAGGTGTTTAATTGTTTATAACTTTGCAATTTTTTATGCACTGCAAAATTTTTCTACACACATTGATCTAGACATTATTCCGA
Source organism: Psylliodes chrysocephalus (assembly GCA_927349885.1). NCBI lineage: Eukaryota > Metazoa > Arthropoda > Insecta > Coleoptera > Chrysomelidae > Psylliodes > Psylliodes chrysocephalus. Next base: position 4,290,256 of record OV651835.1, read on the forward strand.
ATCGAATGAGCTATTGAACATAATTTTCGTAATAGTATGTTTCAAAAACACGCTTTTGAACTTATTGATTAGACTACAAGAGCTATTTAACAGTTTTAGAATCGAAGAAGTTGTTGGGTTATAAGCAAAGTCAATTTTTGATCTAATTAAAGATTTATATATGATAAGAAGATTATCTTGATCAGCAGTCTGATTCTCATCTTTCAATACAGCATATGCCGAGATGTTTATCTTCGTTCGACAGACTGCGATTCGGATGTAATGTCTCTCTCTATTCAATATATAATTTTTTTTAACTAGAGTTTTTGCTGCACGCTAAAATTAGTTGTATTATGTAATCTTTTCATGATAAAATTTTGTCGAATACCATTCCTAAAAATTTTATGTTGTTTTTGAATTCCAGATGTTGATTGTGTAATTTGAGATTTAACTATTAGTCAGACTCTTTTCTTGAGAAAAAGACAGCTGCTGTTTTTTCAGCAGAGAATTTAAAGTCACTAGTTAAAGACAACTGTTCAATTTTATTAAGGGAGTTCTGGAGAACGTCGCAAAATTATTTTTTTTTTTAAACTTTTACTTTTCATACCGACTTAATCAGACGATTTTGGATGTAGGTAAGCTTTGATTAAATCATCTGATTTCTTAACCCAGGAATCTATTGAAAAATAAATGTATAAAATGATCTCTATATCGTATCGTATCGTATCGTAGACACGTACGTTTAAATGTGCTCTGTTAAATGTTTTAAAAGTCAAGTGAAAATTTTAAAATTTCTACTGGTAATGTACAAAGACAATGTACAAAGACAATAATAAATAATTGAAGAAAATAGTGAAATTAACTGCAGAAATTGCATCTAAATAGAATAAAAGTACAATTAAATACTAAAAACAACCTTTTTTGCCTCTGTCGTATAAAACATCAATTGGACAAACTAAATTAAAATTAAATTTAATCTTTTTAATACAAATGGTCGATATAAATGAAAAGACCGTTACAAACGCAGATTTATTAAAACTATTAAACAATTTAGTAATAAGTAATGAGGAAATAAAAAAACAAAATGTTGATATAAAAAATAAGTTGTAATATTAAGAAAAGAACTAAACAGTGATATTGAAGTATTGAGAAAGGAAAACAATGAACTTAAAACGGCACTGAATAATTTAAAAAATAAAACTTTAAAAAATGATAGAAAACTGAAAAAATGCAATTTGGTTCTTTACGGTTTGAAGGAAAATTATAATGGAGGTGAACTACAAGATATCAATGATGTAATTGAATTGATAAAAAACCGTCTTGATATAGAATGCAAGTTTCATGATGTAAGGGATATATACCATATACCGTATAGGTATGGTAAAAGAGAAAACAGAAAACCCAAGACCTGTGGTTCTAGAACTAATTCATTATAAACTAACAACAACTATACTAGAAAATTAGTCGCGCTTTAAAGATTCAGGAATCTTTATATCAAGGGATTATATTCAGGAAGACTACCAGGATCGTAAAGTTTTGTATAAACATCAAAAACTAGCCAGAATAAACAAACAGGAAGCGTATATCAAGAAGAATATATTGATTGTCAATAGTAAATAATTCACTGCTAATGAATTACACAAAATTTCAGATAAAGACTTTATTTTTCTCAATAACCAAAATTCCAAACATATTCTGATAATCGGAAATATACTGATCCCTCGGATACTGAAGAAGGACTTAATAGAAGAGTGACAAGACAAACCAGTCACAGTTCTCAAAAAAATATTCTATAATGAAATCTAGTTAAAAATTGTAATAAAGATTATTGTCAATAGTGTTTGTGCAATTTGTCTACTCCTTACTAGGTCGTAGGTTTTAACTACTTATCTTTCAAAAATTATTTGAGTGTCGTATTCTAATACTCATTCTTTATTAAATTATTTTTAGTGTGTTTTGTTATAGCTGTAAGAAATAAATTTTATTTATAAAATGAACCCGTATATACGTGATATAAATTATTCTCCAGTAAACATAACAAAAATTTCAGAAATTACGCAATTGAACAATTTGATGAAACAATATGATTATGACAAAAAATTAAATTTTAAACTAATCCATCAAAACAGAAGTATATACAAAAATTTAATTAAAAATTCACTTAAGTCAAATCGAATTTGATGTCGATTGCATATGTCTAAGCGAGACCCTAAAAATTACTTCATGCTCATTATTTGATTTATCTGGTTATGATATTATATACATATAATGAAGGCGATGTAAATAGAAACGATGGAGTTGTTGTTTTTATTAAGAAATCGTTAAAATATTCGTGTAAAATTATCCCTATTAATATATTTAAAGCAATACAAATTAAAATTTTTAATAAAAACGATAACCCAACCCTAATTACTATTCTACGAGTATACAGATCACCCTCAACAGATGAAATCTACTTCATTGAAGGCTTAAGAAACTACCTTGATGATTCTAAAAATATTCCAGCTAAATATCACATTTTAGCGGGAGATATTAATATTGATATTAATGTTGAAAATGAAGTTTCATCTGAATAGACTGTCTCAGTGAAAATGATTTTGTTTCTGCCATAAATAAAAGTACTCGAATTCAGGGTGAATCGAGAACATGTCTAGATCACATATTTGTGAAGGGAATTGAAACTCGTAGATAACAGTTTTATATCAGCGGTACTAGACCTTAATGTAACTGATGATAAAGCTACCTTCATTGCTCTTTCAAATAAAAAACAAATGAAAACACCTGAACGTACAAAAATATATACAAATCACAAAAGAATTAAGGATACGTTGCAGACATGTGACTGGACTTATTTCTGCAATTTAGATGATGTAGAATCCATGACAAAGGAGCTTACAAATATAATAAAATTAGTCCAGGATAATTCTCATAAAATAAAGATACACAAAAAGGATGTAAAAAGAAAGTTATGGATTACCGACGGACTCATAGCGTCTATTAATAAAAAAAACGAACTTTACAAAACACACAAACAAAACCCTGAAAATTTGGAATTAAAAAATAGATTTATAAAATATAGAAATAAGTTAACAAAACTTGTCTCAGAAGCAAAAAGAAAATACTTCCAAAATGAAATAGATAAACATAAAAATAGCTCTAAAGGTCTTTGGAAAACAATTAAACAAATAAGTTGCAATGAAAAAAAAAAAAAATGAGATAACTGAAATATGTTCTAATGAAAATATTGTAATAAATATAGTAAAACTATTGCAAATTTATTTAATACATATTTTACAAACGTTGGCGTGTCTTACGCTAAACGCATTTAAAAACCTGATACGCCGTGTCCACCCAGATATCATAATATACGTACCTTTTTCTTAGAACCTGTAACAGAGATGGAAATTAAAACTATTATTAAATCGTTAAAACCAAACAAGGCACCTGGTCACGATGCGGTTTATGACTTCCTACTGTATGTCAGCACATTCATAGCGCTGAAACACGGTAGGAAATCTGAAGATCATGCCCGCTCTATGTCACTTTAAACCATACGTGAATTGTGTGCTACAGTCCAGGAGGAATTCATGAGCGTACAAAGGCGTAGAAGCAGATGAAATCCTACCTGCTGATAAAATTGTAATTATTTTTGAATGACAGAGTTGAATAGTTTTGTTATTATTTTGTAGTTTGGTTCACAAGTAAAAAATGGAGTTAATTCTTGCTACTGGTATTCTATATATTGAGTTGTTTTTACAATAGGTCTGATTATTAGAAAGTATTTTAAATACATTAACTTTATATTTTTAATATATTGGTTTTCTCTTGATCAAATGAAAAACCTAACAGAATATAATGTTTTTATTATATCAATATATTTTGTCAAACATAAACGGTCTTTACATGTATTAAGAAAATAAATTTATTTTTTAGCATTTGGCACATTACTGTTAATATTGCTTAGTAGTGAGTGGTTTCTTTTTTTAGAAATTCTTCCAGACTGAACCCGATTTCTTGTTTTTGCTCTTGCAGATGCATGTTTTCTTTGACTGATTGCTGTTGGTTGTACTTTTATTTTCCTACTTCTTTTAAACGTCATTTTAGTAAGTATTAAATCGACAGCTTGATTTGACGTAACGATTTTTTTAAGTGATTGGTAAGTGAATTCATTGCTTTTAAACCACCAGAACTTGGATTTTGCTTAAACGTTTCCACTAATCTGTTAACTTCTTTTCTTAAATTTAACAGTGACGCTTGATACTGAACTTCAAATTGTTGAGTATTTATATCATTCGCCAAATTCTCGGAAGGAAGATTCTCATTGCTTGGAATAGTGAAATACGTATTCTGTTTACTAAAATTGGCCACACTCTGCTCATGTTCGTTCGAACTAGAATTTGTCATACTTTCATAAAATGTTTCATCGACTTCTCCCAAAGCTAGTTTAGCAAACATAATTCGATCTTTAGTGTCTATCTTAGATGAGTTTTGGAAGACAAAATTATGCTGATTTTCAACAGCGTAAAGATGTTTGCAGAATGTTCCACTTTTTCCGGCGACACAATCACAAAACGCTGCATCGATGTTTATTGTAAAAAACACTTTATCATCTTTACTTGACGAAACATTGAATTCATGCGAATTTACTCGAATCACTGTTAACGTATCTTCTTTTTTTGCAAAATCAGAATAAAGATTGAGTTTGTTTCGCCTCATGTTAGCAAAATCCAGTAGCCGACGAAGATGGTACTTTTCAAAAATTGTGGTTATAAAGTCAATAAGTGCACACACATTGAACACACGGCATCTCTGTAGTATAACATCTTTCAGTATTCTAATTGAAGCTTCGGTGTAATTATTGGTAATATGGCCACGAGTAATAACATCAGATCTGTAAGCTATACACCAATCTTCTTTTCTTTTCCAAATTTCATTTAAATGAAAGCATAGTTTTTCATTTTCTTCTACAAAATTATTTTTCAATAAATCATTAAATCGAGTTTCGGCTTCAGTAGGTGTAATTGCATACAACAAATTACGAAATTCTAACATAATGTGGTCTTTTTGTTTTATCAATACCATGACGTCCATCGCAGAGCCAATGCCAAAAAGCTTGTGAGACATGAAAAGCACAAAGCAGTAATCGAGATTCTGGAAAAACAGCTTGAAGAGAATTCCTTTCAGCTTGACTGTCATCCGTCATAATAACACTGGGTTCGAATTTTTTTTCGAAACTGTCTTTTTCAAGTGCCTCTTTGATATTTGAGAATGCTAAAGTGTAGTTAGCTTCCGACTGTTCAGTGTGCAATACACAAGCTATAGGAATGGCACCCAGTTTATGAGCCGTAAAACAAAATGTTACATTTGTATTTGTCTGGTCACATGAACTAGTTGTATCCACAAACACAATTTCATCTGAAAGTCCCTTAACAAAAGCACGTTTCATAGTTGGTGTTATAATCACTATTATCCTAGGATTTTCCTTGAATGTAACAACAAAAGCTTCCTCTTCTAATTTAATTTTTCTTTGCATAATCACTTCATTTATATTTTGTTCTGCTCTGTCACCATATCTTGAAGTTCTCCATTTTTGAAATAAATAGTATACATGATTATCAATTGGATTCAAATGACCATTCGCTAAGTATGTAAAACTATCTGCCCCGTATTTTTCTATCATTTTCTTTTCATGATATGTTTTTGCAGCACTCGGTGTCATACCAGAGTCAAAATAAGTTTGAAAATTACGTTCAATATTAGGCTCGCAACGTAGATAACTAAATGCCTCAGCTACTTCAATAAGATGGGAATGTTTAAAAGATACATTTATTATAATATTGAGTCCCCTTTTTAAATTTTCGTCATTTCTCTGTGTAAACCTATTTATTTTCTTTGCACGAAAGTCTATCTTAGCCGTACATAACTTATTGCGACTCCTATCTTTAGTTTCTTTGGCAGTTTTGTTGTGCGATGAATGCTGACATACAAATGTTTTTCGAAAGGCTAATCGTTTTATTTTAGGGTAAGTATACCTTACAATCCAATTTGTTCGAGTGAGCAGCGAAAATTTCATTAACCACTCATCACTAAACTTGTTGTAATCGTTTTCATAACTGTCTTTTAACTTGCAAATAATATCCAAATGAAAAATATCGCGTGTTTCGTACTGAAACTTCGAAATTACGTGGTCGTCCCAAACTTCTTGAAGAAAATCACTCAAGTCTTGCTCGGAAAGAGTCATTTTTGTAAAAAGCTTTTAAACAACAAAATGCTAATGCTTTTTTTAGGTTATAAGTAGTGATGGCAACACGTTACAACTAAATGAAACACGCGGCCAGGCGGTAAAGTAAACATTTCAAAGTTTCGTGCGAATCGGCTCTCGTGTTGCCATGCGGTATGAATTCCACCTATAGGAAGAGCAGAAGCCTACTTAAAATCATACCAGGTGACAACACGTGTAGTACTTATAGGGTTAACACGCGCGTATTGGTTTATAAATCCCTACGTGATTTCTGCGCTAGCACGAGGTAGTATTTTATAAATAATTTTTAAAAAAAAATATGCATTTAATTCCTCCTGCAATTTAACACCTTTAGAGTGCTGACATACAGTATGAATTCATAAAGTATAAAAGCTGAAACCCTACAATATATTGTTGATGAAATAAAAATGCCTACGGCAAATTAAATTAATAGAATTTTTCAAACTGGAATATGTCCCTCACTCTTTAAGCAATCTATTGTAATTCCAGTTTACAAAAAAGGTGACCATAAACTGACTTCTAACTACAGACCGATTTCCTTAATTACTTGCTTAGCTAAAATATTTGAATCAACTCTAAATAAAAGACTGAACAATTTTATAGATAGATACAACCTTATATCGAGTAATCAATATAGATTTAGAAAAAGTGTGTCTACAGTAGATGCTATAAAAACACTATCAAAAATCTATAATTTGGTAGATAAGAGTATTCCTACAATTTCTACATATTTTTAGACCTTGCCAAGGCATTTGACACTGTGTCACACGCTCAATTGTTAGATCTTGGATGATCTTGGTATCAGGGGTATACCACACAAATTAATGACAAGCTACCTTAAAGAAAGAACACAAACGGTAAAAACCAAGAATTGTTACAGTGATGTTTTACATATTGAGTACGGGGTACCTCAGGGAACTATTTTAGGACCGTTGCTGTTTTCCTTATACGTAAATAGCCTACTCAATTTAGAAACATCTGGCGAGATATTATGTTTCGCTGACGATACTGCCATCATTTATAGCAGTGAAACACGGGATAATTTACAAAAAAAAATTGAAACTGATACGCAAAAAATTATAGAATGGTTTAATCACAACTTACTAACTGTTAATTTTGAAAAAAACATTTTTTATTACCTTTGCTGCTTACAATAACAGTATGCCCGATTATCAATTAATTACAATCAATATAAATAACAAGGATACAATAATAAAAAAAGCTAATGATATTAAGTATCTTGGCATTACGATAGATTGTAATTTAAAGTGGGACAAACATGTACAAAATATAACAAAAACACGAAGTTTACTTTATAATTTTAAATACTTAAGTACCATTTTAAGTGTTCATTACTTAAAAACTATTTATTATGCACTCGTTGAATCAAGGCTACAATATGGTATACTTGTATGGGGTGGGTTGTACCAAGTTCACTTAAAGAGTATGGAAATTCTCCAAAAACGATTTCTAAAATTATTATTAAGAAAACCTTTTCATTTTTCCACAGACCTACTTTTTCAGGAGGCCAATTTGCTTGATTTTCGTCAGTTATATTGCCATGCAGTTTTAATTTTCACACATAAAAATAAGGAAATCATATTACATGAAATTGATCACAAGTATGATACTCGTCAAAAATCGTCATTATTTGTTAAGACCCCGTTATTAAAAAAAAACTATAGGACAAAGATGTTTTACCTTCTTAGCTCCTAAAATATACAATTTTCTGCCAGAAATCTATAAAATCCATATAAGAAAAATAAATTCCTTATCCTACATTAAAAAGATCTTTAAATTTTTTTTTGATAAATACTGGTCGACAAAATATTCATGACTTAATTGAATTAAACTAAAACATCTAAATAAAAATTAAACCTAAAGTAATCTCTAAAAAAAATTAAAATTAAAAAAAAATCAAATTTAACCAAATAAGTGTAATCATTTTCATGCTTTCCTGTTGTCATCAAAAATTGTTCATTGCTTTTCATCTTTTTTTGTCATAATTTACAATTCGTTTGTTAATTCTACATTTCATCTGTCAATGTGTTTTTGCATGTTCTTGAAAATTGAAAATTGTGTTTTGTTATATTCTAATGCTTTTTCTTTTTATATAATTTTTTTAACTAATTATAATATTTATTAAGAACGCATTATTATTATTATTATTATTGTATTAAGTATTTAATTTAATAATATTAACTACTCGTATTATACTCATGTTCATGTTCATATTATTAATTAATCATTAGTTAGTCTACCAGCTAGTACAATTAATTATTATTCATGTATATTATTTACTATTATTATTAATGCACATATTTACATTTATTAATATTGTAATTTCTATTGGTATTATTATTAATCTTGAGTCTATTGTTATAATTATGAATTTTTATCAGCAATTATGGCGCTACTAATAAACAGGAGTAATTTCCGAGCGCAACCTTATGGTTTTTTTGGACTAACCCATGTTTATTTACATTAAAAGAGAATTTATTTGTAAAAAAAAATATATGTAAGAAGTAAAATAAACATTATTATTATTATTATTATTATAAAAAACGATTTGAAAATGTTCACTTTAAATGTCAGAATAAGAATAATATACTATTCACACTATTTTTATTGATTTTTAATTTAAAATAAAGTGTAACATCCATCACACTACTTATGGTTACAATAGAAAAAAAAGAACTAAAGTGTATAAATCCATCCACTACCGTTACAAAAATGATCGATGAGATTATCAAAGTTTAATCCTTTCCTATCCAAAATAAGGTCTTAACTTGGATGATTGCATTATGTGTCGTGTAGATGTACCGTTCAAGCATATTTTCTACCTGCGTAGTTGTCACTTGTCACGGTGGCCTACCCCTGCAAATGTCCGCATTATGAAAGGCTGTTTTCGGACACAAAAAATAACTGCTCTTTGCGTCTCTATTGTGAAAAGGGCGAATGATACATATACAGTGTTGGACTGTGTTGTTTTTAGTTGAATATATAAATAATTGAAATTGAAGTTTTTGTAATAAATTAATTTAAAATAATAAATTTAAATAAATTGTAAAAATAACATCCGAAAAAAAAGTTTTAAATGATTGACCATATAATATCGGTAGATGGAAAAATCGAAGTAATATTAGCAAACAGAGAAAAAAAGTCGATAGTTATGACTTCCACCAATTCTTCGTTAGGAACCACACTTGAGGAATTAAAATTCCAAAGTCACGAAAAGTTAGTATTCGGCCCGACAACAGCGAACTCGATTAAACTTTTTCACGACTTGCGTGTATCCTACTGACTGCGCCAGTTATAAATTCGAAAATGGAACTTTTATTTTTAAAAATTTTATTAAGTATAAAATACACATAAATGGATATCTGAACTAAAGCTACTTCAAATAACAGCTTCAAATAGCAAATAACTCATAAATTCAAATAACGCACAAGTTTAAATAACAACAATAGTAAGGTTCTACTCCTATTTATAAAGTAAAACTGAATATTATACAAAGATAATCTATTTATATCATAAAAGAGTCTATTATAATCACAATATATAACTCCTCCCTCCTTAAGTTTTAAAAAATATAGAACTATTTTTCAAAACATCTTCTGTGGAATTTTCTAATTCAATTTCTTCGTTTTCTTTCTTCTTTTTTCTAAATTTTCTTTAAAAGTTGTTCTCTGTATTTAATTAATATTAAAATAATTATGTAAATAAAAATTACAAAAATTGTTCCAAAAGTGCTTGAGTAATTAAAATTATTTTGAATTTCTTTAATTGGCTTTAGAAATTTGATTTATTTCATAAAAATCATTCAAATCTAATTTAGTTATATTAGAACTTTGATAAGATTTTGAAGTTTGAATCTTCTTCATGTCGATCTTCGGTAAAATAAATGGCTTTCCTCTGTTCAGTTGAATATTGTTGATGTATCTTCTTTCCTTTGCCCAAATTTGACAAGATTTTGGTATCTTGATTAATACAGGTGATCGTATGTCTATATATTGGTTACTGTAACATTTTGCAAGAATTTGTTCAGGTTTTGACGGGATTATTAGGACTTCATCTACTGCGATTTGTTCAAATACTGATTCTTCTAAATTAACATTTAAAACATGACAATTTGTCTAAAGTTCTTCCTTCAAGAAGTTGGAGAGTACAATTTTCTCTTGGGATGAAATTTTGTTGAAAATAATTGATTTCTTCAAGGGATGGACATTCTTCTCGTTCAAACTGTGTTTCTTGATGTTTTCGTGCTAAATAGGGAATTAAAGGTGTATACATTTTTTGGTTTTTGATAATTGGGAATAAATGATAAAATTCAAAGGTATTACTTTCAAAAATAGGAAAATGTATTGCAAAAATTAACTTGGACTCTGAAATTGATACTTGCGTTTCTAAGAACTGATAATACGTTAATAAATTTGTGAGTTTCGGAATTATATATTTTATGTAAATATTTTATCATGTCTTTAATGTCTGAGCTGGAAACTATAGAATTATGTAAAGTATTTAATTTTGCAAAGGTTATAGCATTTTCTAAATTATCTATAAAAGAAATTGCCATTTGACAATCTAAATTAATTTGTGATATAATGGCTTCAAAACTAATATAACTTTCAAGTGTATTAATTCTGTTATAAATAGCTGCTTGAATTTTTTCCATATCAACTTTAAATTTTTCTTGATTCTAGCTTAAGATTGTAATTGATTTGTTATAATGATCAACAAGTCTTTTGTACAACGAAATTTGAAGATTTGTTTCACTGATAATATTTTTTTGATTTTTTTTGCAATATTTTGATAGCATTAATATATCTTTCTTCATCATCAGAATCAAGATTTCCAAATAGCCATTTGTTAATTTTTCCAATTGCATTTATTAGAGCTCTTTTATGTCTTACATGAGGAATTAAATTATTAATCTTTTTCTGAACAGTAATTAATAAATATTCTGTTCTTGTTAACATATTTTGTGATAAGCTATCATAAGATATAGGGAGGTGAGCTAGTAACCCTACATCAATATAAATTAAACTATGTTATATCGATTTCTAAGTAATGTAAAATGTAAGATAGAAATATACTATGTATTTGGTATATATAAATGACTTGTAGAACTTGTACTTAGAACAGCGTTGTTATCAAAATGGATTTCATTTTCGTCGATATCCTGTAACAATTTTTCTAAATTATTTTTTGGTTTTCTAACAATACTTTTATGATAAGTACCTTTGTCTGTTTTTAATAAAATACCTTTATTTTCAATGACATTTGCCTTTTTAAATTTTGGTAATTTTTTATTTCTCGATTTTGTTTTAACAAAACATGATTTTTGTTTAGAATAGTTATCTGGTTCGGATCTCTTTTCATTTAATTTGTTTAATAAATTTTCTTTTACTTCTTCATTACTTTGTTTAATTTTGTTATACATCTGTTTACTAATTTGCTTATGATCTTGTACATAATTAGAAATTATTAAGTGATTATCTAAATCAAAGGGATTTGTATTATCAATGTGACCTTTAATTATTTCAAATGGCGTGAACTTTGTCACTGAATGTATACTATTATTATAACAAAATACAGAATTTTTTATTAGTCTATCTGGTGTAAAGTTTTTGTTTTCTTCTTGTAAACATCTATAATGTTCTAATAGACTTGAATGAAATCGTTCTACTGGGGAATTTGAATTACTATTTTTTGCGGTAGTGATATGTAATTGGATATGGTGTAGTTTACAAAAATCTTCTAAATCGAAATTTTTAAATTCTGTTCCACTCTCGGTAGTAATTTTTTGTGGTAGTCCGTGATGTGAAATAAATTCTAAGAGTTTTTCTACGACTAATATTCCTGTAATACTATCTAGCGGATAAACTTGACCATATCGCGAAAAAGAATTAATTATAGTCAAATAAGATTTATTAGAAATGTAAAATGTATCTAAATGTATGTGTTCAAAGGGTTTTGATGCAGTGGGTGTCAAATTAAATTTTAGTACTGGTGGATTTCGATCATATTTATTCTTTAAGCATGTCTCGCAGTTATTAATGTAATTTTCAATATCATTAGCCATTTTTGGCCAATAATATTTAATACTAAGTGATAATTTCACTTCGTTTATACCTCTATGACCTTTATGACGATAGTGTAGGATTTATTATCTTTTAACGATATATTTGCAAATTGCTCAAACAAAGTATCAATTTCTGATTCACTCATAAAATATAATCAAAAGAAAATATAAAATAGTTTCAAAATTATATAATAATATAATATTTTTCATATCTCTAAATTAAAGGAAAGGGAAATTAAAGGATATTTGGCACTTACTATTTTCTTCAATTGCTTTCTTATTGTCGTTTCGGATGTCCCACCATGGGCTGATGTCCAATAATCGTCGATTCTTCCAAACGACGATTCTTCCAAACGACGATTCTTCTACGTGGAATGTCAAACTGTGGCCACAAAAGGGATGACTTCCACCAATTCTTCGTTAGGAACCACACTTGAATTAAAATTCCAAAGTCACGAAAAGTTAGTATTCGGCCCGACAACAGCGAACTCGATTAAACTTTTTCACGACTCGCGTGTATCCTACTGACTGCGCCAGTTATAAATTCCAAAATGGGACTTTTATTTTTTTAAATTTTATTAAGTATAAAATACACTTAAATGAATATCTGAACTAAAGCTACTTCAAATAACAGCTTCAAATAGCAAATAACTCATAAATTCAAATAACGCACAAGTTCAAATAACAACAATAATAATTCTATTCCTATTTATAAAGTAAAACTGATTATTATACAAAGATAATCTATTTATATCATAAAAGTGTCTATTATAATCACAATATATAACTCGATTAGTTTTATTCATAAAACAATTAAAAAAAAAGAAATAAAAAATGCATAATATACCAGTGGCGTCTCGCGGGTTTGAATGTAAGGACGCGTTGAAAATAAAACAAAAAAAAATCGACTTTTTTTATTTATTATGTCATCAAAAACTGGTGTCTTTTTAATTGAAATTTTTGCTAAATTGGTAAGTCGATCTTTTGTTATTGTATTTCGTAATTCGTTTTAAACAAGAAAAACTACGTTCGATTGAAACACTAGTGGATGGAATATTTAAAATTAACCAATTTACCTTATAAACTTTTTTTAAAATATCACGATTCTCAAATAGTTTTTCCAAAAATTTATCGATGTCAATATTTATAAATATAAATAAAAATTTCCTTGGTTTATTCCTACACCTCCACACGCTGAAACAGAAAGAAGGGGTCTCTGTTATTTAAAAAAAAATTAATTGTTTGTAATCGTCTCCTTGTTTTATATAATTTTGACTGCACCAGAAGATGGAAAAGTTTTCCGAAACATATGTAATACTGTGCTAAACAATAGAAAATAAAAACGACCTAATAAACCAACGAAATGTTCTGCAATACATCAAAAAGTAGATCGATGATGGAAAAAAATTCGTTAAAAATGATAACTAGAAGTCTGTCTGATTGAAGCCTGATCAGAATTTGGGTCGTTTAAAATGTCATTAGGTTCAGCGCCAGACCAATTTCAGTAAAACTTCCCTGTGGGCCAACATGTTTTTTTGTCATTTTATTGTTCTTTAGGGGATTTGAAACACTACTCACCGATTTTCAAAATTTTTGGTTAACTTGTTTTTTTTTATAAAGACAGCAGACACCGGTGTCTGCTCTGGCCCTACCAAAAGTACAAGTGCCACCGGTGTCTGCCTTGGCCTGGTCATACAGTAAATATCAACAGACACTAGGTGGTACGCATCAAGGTCATTTGTGTTTACTACTAGTTTAGCGCGTTTGTGTTGTTTTTGTTAGTCTTGCAGTGGATGCGAAAAACAAAACAATGAATAATCGGGGAAAACGTTTGGTGCAATTGGCGTTAGAAAAAGATCAATCTGATACAGATGGTAAGTTTCCATTATTTTAATTTTTATTTGAAAATAAAATAGGTAATTTGCAGACGATGTTACCTCGGACCTTGACGTAGCACAGGAAGATCCGTTGACCTATTTCTTTTTCTACTTGGGGACCGCCACAGGGAAATCAACTGATATTTAAAGAAACATTTCATGGAGGATTTTCACCGGAATATTTTTCTACATTGAAAGTAGAAAAACCCATTCAATACTTTTTAGCTTTTCTGGATTTCGAAGTAATTGACATGATGGTGCATCAAACGAATCACTATGCAACTCAAGTCTTAACAGAAGACGGTCATATTTCTAACCAGGCCCGTGTCCAAGGCTGGCAACCGACGGATAGGAAAGAAATAATATATTTTATTGGTTTATTAGGTTATATGGGTATCCTTCGTATGAATTCTCCACGAGATTATTGGTCGAGAAAGTGGATATTTTCCAATAAGGTCGCAAAAAAAGTCATGAGTCGAAATCGTTTTGAGAATCTCTTGAAAATGTGGCACTTTTCGGATAATTCGCTTTGTCCGGAAGGAGACCGTTTATACAAAGTTCAACCACTTTTTGACAAACTTCTTCGAAATTATAAGAAAATCTATACGCCGGGAAAGACTTTTTGTATTGACGAGTCTGTAACACCATTTCAGGGAAGGCTACTTTTTAAGCAATATAACCCACAAAAGGCCAATAAATATGGAATTAAGGTATTCAAGTTATATTGTGACAAGGGCTACACTTGTAACATGTCCCTTTATGCAGGCAAAGAGAAAGAACAAGCAAATGGAACCCACTTGTCTGTCGCGACTAATGTACTAAAATTATCCCAAGAACTATTAAGAAGCGGAAGAGTATGCGTAATTGATAATTGGTATACCAGCCTTCAATTAGCCCACATACTTTTAGACCAACAAACACATTGCTTAGGCACATTACGAGGTAATCGGAGAGGAAATCCCAGTGAAATTATAAAGAAAAAGGTAAGAAAAGATCAATTAGTAGTTCAGGAAAACGAGAGGGGTTCTTTCTACTTTGCATACTGACGAGACAGTTCGGATGCAAAGACATGGTAAAGAAATTAACAAGCCAAGGGCAATTATAGATTATAACAAAGGTAAAAGCTCAGTCGAACTTTCCGACCAAATGTCCAGTTATAGCACAGCATTACGAAGGACAATCCGCTGGTATAAAAAAGCAGCAATTGAAGCATTTTTGGGGACTTCGTTTTCCAGGAAGTTGAAGAGAGTGCAATGTCCATAACAGATTTTCGTTTATCAGTTATTGAAAATATGTTAACATTTGAATCACCAATAACAGATGAAACAACGCAACTAAAAAGTCTTCGTTCGCATGTTTTTACTAAATTGGATTGCAGAGCCCGTGAAAACAGAAAGTATTGTAGAGGATGTTATCAAAAAAAGATCGACGGTTTATTGGAAAAAAGTAAAGTAAAAAGGGTTATAACATACTGTCAGAATTGTAATGAGCCTCCGAGCAATTACTACTAGAGCGAGTCTTCGCCCCTTCCCCGCGCTAAATTTTGTTAGCAACATCTACTCCCCCCGAGGGGGAAAATACCTCTTCTGTAATTGGCTTATTTAATCAGCGTTGCCAAGTTTGACAGCGCCAGAAGTGTTCTGTGAGCGCCAGTTCTGACACTTTCTGACACATGACAATTTCTTATTTGTATTTTACGGAAAATATTATTATTTATAACGTTGCAAGGGTTGTAAATGTATATTTAAGATTTATTATCTCTAATAATATGGTAAAAACATGCGTTATGTGTAAAAGGCCTGTTGAAAATGCTTCTTCAAGATAATATCATAAGTAAGTACAGACACAACCTAATTATCAGAGGCGGTGCATTAGGCAATCACCTTTAATTTGCAATTAAACTTTCTTATTTGCTTATTGAAAAATTAAAATTAAGAGCAAGTAAACTTCAACTAAGTTCGTCTTCATCCGTCTGTCTTATAATGTCTTATAATGATTATAGTAAAGGTTAATTACTTATTATTTTAATATCACATCTTTGTAAAGTTTATTGTTATTTTTTTAGGTTTCCTTTTCTTGATATGAGAAAGAAATACATGAATAACTTGTTATGCTAATGAACATTTTTATTATAGACCTCAGGGGAGGAAAATATTAAAGAAAAATGCAATTTCGACGAAAGAAGTATAATAATCAATCCTGTCACCACTTCTACACTATATTCATCTGCTACTAAAATACTAAAACAGCAAGTAAGTTTATTTCAAAAAGAATGTTTAAGGAAAAAGGCATAGCCATTTTTTTGTTGACACTTTTTTTAAATAATCTAAAAGACTAATTTTGTGTATTGTTTAAATTTTAATTTTTTGTACTTAATTTGTTTTAGGTTTAAACAAAATGAACTTCTAAGATATGCATGGAATATCCCAAAAGAGCTAAGGAAGTAAGTGTAAAGGACCTTTTCTTTAACCTTTACACTTAATCCCTACTACTCACATATGGCTACCCTCACTCCAGAGCTAAGGAAGGTTTTAAAATTCTTAAGAAAACTATTCAGAGCCAAAAACATAAAATAGTCTTCCTGTCCAAAATATAAATAGGTATAAATATTTAGATATTATGAGTGATTTTTTATTCTATAAATAAAACATAATTTGCTTCTAAATCACTACCTAATGAACTATATTATATAGTACAATACTAAACAAGAATATCACATTATTCATGTTTTTTTTAATTTCCTTAAAAAACGTCCCAAAAAAATGTGAATATTTATTATTGGAGTTTACATCGTTATGCTAAAACAATTCTAGAACAACTTAAATAATGTAGATTTTGACTATTTTGAGTTATGCAGATCATTATTATCTAAAAAAATGTTTGTCTGGTACTATAGTCAGGTATAAAAACATTCATTTATTTAAACACAGTTGCAATATACATTTTATTTAGTTTTTAAGTTAAAACCTATTAGGACATCCTAAAATGACTTTTTTCGTTTGATATGAGATTAATTATTCTACATTTTTGTTGGTGAAATAGGATATATTAAAATGTCTTACTGTTTTCTCTGATTATCTTAAAAGTTAGAACAATATACAAAGACTGTTATAACAAAAAAGAGATATACCTTTACTTAAACACAAAATTAGTCAGTTCAATTGTACAATAATTTAAAGCATAAATCCAGAAAACTTTAAAAATGTGTTTTTACTATAACAAGGACATAATTATTAAAAAAACTTGGCACATTAACTTTGACGATAGGTTTTTATAATATATATTATACAAATCACAACGAACTACACAAAACGACAGTATTAATAATTTAGCAATAAAAAAGTTAAGTGCAATGATGACATTAAAAGTTGAGTTTCTCGAAATACTTTTTTTAAATTGTCTCAGTACCTACCTAGTATTTTTCTAGCACAATGATATTATATGAATGTGCATTGTGTGATATCTTATACTTTAGGAATAAAATGATATATTTTTTGCAGGTTTCTGTTAACAACGATTCCAAGAACTTTTGAATATATTATTAAAACGGCCTTTGCAAATATAATTCTCAATTAAGAGCTTTTGATCTAACATTAAATTTTTGTTCTCCATTAGGTTACAGCTTCCTAAGAAGAAAGTTTAACAAGACTTACCAGACTGAAAATATCAAAATTTTACCAATCAATTGATGGTTCTACTAGTTTCCGTAGGAAAATTCTCCTCGAAACTACTAAAAGAAAAGTGGCAGAGGCAACCGATGAAGGCAAAAAAGTCTTTTGCAAAACAAAAACTAGAAATTTGTTTAAGAATCTAATTATTGTTTGAAGTTTTACCATTAATAATTTTTGATAACGATTTAAGATTATGAAGTTTTATTATGTATTTTACTCTTTGATAACCTATGTTTAAATTTAAACCCTCATAATATTAAAAAGAGGAAAAAACGTTAGATTAGTTATGTTCAGGAATAAACTCTTTAAACATATATCTACTTAAAATGTGTTACTTTTAGAAGGTATGTTATTAACTTTCCATTTGTACTTGTATTAATTTATTTCATTTCATTATCTGTTGTATTTTCAAATTGATTTTGATATTAATCTTATCTATTTATATATTTCTTATATTCCCATATATGTTTTTTTTTTTAATTGAAACAAACGTTTATTAAATATAATGAATTCATATGGTTTTATTATAATATGCTTGTATGAATGATTACTTTTATTTCCTTTTAAAAATGAATTTCGAAGATAAAGCCGAAACGGTGCCGGTGAGAGAGAATAAAAAATTAGACGAAAGTGACGATATTTACTGGAGCTTTCATCTACACCTGAGCCAGCAAGATTCGTCTTCCCTTCATCCTTACATTCTCCAGATTTACAAAGAAAACGCCGTCCTCTTTAACATATCTAGACCTTCTTTGACGGGGACTATACCACTACATTATCAGCTTTATTTGTTATCCCGAGCAATTTAAATGCATTCGTAATTGCTCATTCTCATCTCTTGTAGATTTCGTACTCAGTTTTCTTATTTTTAGTTACGTTTGCACTGCTCTTTTATTTTCACAGCTTTAATTCTATAATGCTGTAACGCTACAATATGGATCCATTTTTGTGGTTTATACTATTTAATGTTATTCGTAAGTGACCAACCTATTATAATAATTAAAGATACAGGCCTGAAGATGTTTCTGTAAGGCCGAAACTAGTCGCTACTGTATTTATTTATAATAAAATTGATTTTAAGGTTTTATTCTTCAATTGAAAAAATTAGACCGTTACAGTGATTTTGTTTTATTTCCTGCATTAGACACATATAAGACGGTATTCTTTTTAAATATAGTAAAATTAGCAAATTTTTTAGTTTTTTTTTACAATTAAAACGTTTGGACAATGTATGTTTTTATAGATAAATGATACGCCACTGAACAAGAAGGATGTTTACCTTCCCCCTTGTGCCCGCTTCCTCACTTCCTCTACAGATGTTGCTAACACAACAATCGCCTACAAACTCGTTTTCATGCTCCCTCTATTAGTAATTGCTCGGAGTAATGAGCAGCCAAGATTTTGCTTAGATTGTTTTAACGCGTGGTACTTTAATATTTCTTTTATTTCGAAACATTTTTTTTTAGAATTTCTTTGTCTTAGTTAATCATTAACATTTTTTGATGTTATTACTATTATTATTATCATTTCAAAATAAAAACTTAAGCGAAATACGTTGTTTTATTGTTTTGTAAAAAAGTTACTATTTTAAACATGTAAAAACCGCTAGTTTAAGCCTGGCACCGTTTTGGTATAGTCCAGGGCCAGGGCAGACACATCACTCTATCAAACCTCGTATTACCGTGTCCTCTAGGGCAGGAGGAACCGATAAAGTTTTTAAACTGAGGCAGACACCGGTGTCTGCTTTGACCCATACAAAAATTTACCCAGCAGACACCGGTGTATGCCATGGCGCTGAACCTGTTAAAAACTTGTTTTAAAGAATTCCAATTATTATGAATTAGACTTAAAATCTTGGAATTAGATGGCCATCTTACATCGGCGGCGTGAGTTCTTTTTGCTGAATGATGAAAAAAAGAAGGCAGAGCATTTACATTAGCAAAAAATATACGACACTTCGAAATGCTGTTACAACTTGAGACAGAAATAAATTCAGACGGTGCGCCAAACAAAGAATGAACATCGCCTCTGGTGCTAATTCCTTTAATTGCCCTGACATAACACTAGTGCCGTCATAACATTGTCCAACAAGTTTTTATTTGTAATCGTATTTTTCTAGACAACTTGTAACTAGGGTAAACAATGCTTGAACTGTTCTATCATGGAATCCTAAAAAATCTTTCAACTAGCTTTCCTTGAGAGTTAGTCTAACATACCTAATTATTATGCTACATAGAGATTTTTGAGCAATATCTGTTGAGTCGTCTACTTGAATGGAAAAAATTGCAATCATTTAATTCCATTTCAATATATTGAGAAATACAGTTTATTAGTTAATTTTGAATGATTTTAGAATTTGCGGCAAATACAAGCGACATTTTTTTATAGTGTTCTTGAATGGCTACAGAACTGAGTGAGATATAGGAATCTAAAAATTCCTTAAAATTACCGCGATTTTCGGAAGATGAATCTTCATTATGACCACGAAATGCAAATTCTTGTTTTCCTAGAAAAAGAAGTGCTCGAATTGGCAACTGCATAAAACGTTTAACCAAAAGTCGTTTAAAAACTGGCTTTAGGCAAAAATTTATCACGATATTGTTGAAATAGATATAAAATTTTAATTAGAAAAAATAAATGAAGGACGGATACTTTTATATCTATTATATGACTACTATTTATGAGGTTTCTAACGCAAGTTTTGCCACGAAACAAGTAGAAACATAACAAACTATAAAGGAAAACACCAATAGAATACCAGAAGTCTCACATAATTCTGACACATAATATTAAATTTAAACGTCATACTTTTGTATTGATTGGGATCTAAAATTAATACCGCAGTGCCGTCTGTACTTGACATTTAAACTAAATGTTGTGGCTTGTTATTGTTTACATTTTTCAGTTTGCAAACAGCTCATAAAAAGTATTTTGTTTATATTGTGCTATTTTAAGAAAAACATATTGATGTTATTAATTTTTAGTGATTAGACATTTCAATAGTTTTTAGGTTAAAGTAAAAGATTTTTATTTGGTAACCCCCTACTAATTATGTTTTTGAGTTACTTTCATTAATTTATGTTAATTTAAGATATTTGTGTTATCTTTTAATCAAATATTAATATATTTATTCTATTTTTAGTGAGATGTCTGAAATAAGGCTAAGTTTAATAGAACTTATGAAGTATATTGGTGGAGGTGAAAATTCTAGGACTGTTATTGAAAAAGAGGCTATTTTAATGCAAGCCATATAGTTTTTATGTGGAAGAATTAATTTAGTAATAAACATATATCTGTTTATTCAGTTGTTCTCCAAACTAGTGCATTGAATTCAGATCCCCATATTGTTGTAGGCCAGTTCTCATTCCCAAGATGTAGAAATTAGTAAATGGCAATGTTCGTTTTAAGCTGGAAATAGTGGACACTGGAAACATATTTCAGGAGTCTTAATAAAGTGTTCTAGGTGTATACGGTTTCAAATAATAAAAGAGCTATCAAGCTAATTCGATTGAATACCTTATGATTTCTACACCCACATGTAAATGGCGGCGCCAATGTTAAATTTTTGTGTATAGTTTTAAGAAGTTTGATTTATTGGTAATCGGTATTTCAAGATAAGTTGTAAGCTTTTACTGGCTTTTTATAAGTGATGACTTATCAAAATGATACACACTTGTCTTTCATAGTGTGGGGCAAGGGGGGCGGAACGGAGCCAGCAGAATGTTGATAGAAAATAAGGAATGAGAACAGAGATTAGAGAAGTGTGATCGATCGGGCGGTGGTACGCTGGTCCGGATCGCTAGTATCATTTCTTTAATTGATTAATAATTGATATTGTATTATTATCCGTATTTCTTTAATAATGATTTGTGTACCGTCGTTTAAAGTGTTGTCAACATTATTTATTGTTTTATATTGCAACAAATTTTACAAGTGTTAAAGTGTTTTGTCATAAGAATGTCTGACGGTGACGCCCTAAATATACGAAATCCGACATAAATTATTTATTCCACACACAGACTACAGAACGAAAAAGTAGACCATTGAACGAATATATTTACCCATTCTATGAAGAACACTGTACAGATATGAAATCCACCAATCACAGTTCATATTTGGTCATCAGGATATCATTATTTTTTTAAATTTTAAATGAAAATTCTGTCAAACTAATTTTCTGTATATTTTTTAGTTATTGATATTCTTTTATATTTTTAGATAAATCTAAAATCAGCTTCATTATTATAAAAAACTTGCGTCCTTGAAGCAGAAGATTTATGGCTTCACTTTTATGTTTGCATGAACTATATGATTCAATGTTCCATAATTTCATTTAACAAGATGTTTTAAAACAGATACAGAATAATTGTCCTTTTAAAATCTATTCACACAATGTGTAGTTACTATTTTTTTTGTTTGTTAGTTTTGATATAAAATTTACTTAGCCATAATTTTAATTTATAGTTTGTACTTACTAGTTTTTTGTTTTTTAACTTTTTTAATAGATTATTTTAATTCATGTTACTCATTCTCTTACAAAAAAAAAATGTATGACACTTCGCAAGTGTTCTTATTCGTACCTTTTTAACGCACTGATGTTTGTAATATTTTCATATTGTGTGAATAAATTATTATTATATTAATAACATAAGTAATTGATGTGATCTCTTCTTAAATACATTAAATGAAAATATATAGCTTGAAGTTTATGCAGGGGCATGCGGTCCATGAAAGCGGGGAAGCACTGCTTCCCTACACTTTGAGATTTAAAAATAAATATTTTTCTGTTTACAATGCATAAAAATTAATATTAAATTAGGTACTATACTTTCTTAGAAACATTACGTCAACTTCGTAAATGTACTAACAATTCATTAGTGTAATGTGTAAACGCACGCACCACCCATGAGAAAATTAATTGGGTAAACGCACACACTATATACTTCCGGCGGCGGAAGCGCGTCTTGAAAAAGCCGTCTCATCTTCAAATTGATTTTGGTTCGTGTTATTGACCTTGCTTTGCCGCGACAGTAGTCAGTCTCTTTGGGCACGTGAAATACGGTTGAGAGGCAGCGATTTTTACGTCGCCTTACGCATATTGTAATTCGCACCGTGAATCGACATGTGAGTTTGTTTTTCGTAGTTGTTTTTCCTTTTGTAAATTGGAGGAACTATGCACTGTGTTTGTGAACAATAATAATGTGGTAAATTGTGTCTGTATTGTGTGCTCTTTATTAAAAATAGTATATTGTTTCACGAGTGACGAAAAATGATTTTCGACGAGTAAAACACTATACTTTTTCTACGAACTCTATTATGTCATGTAGGTACCTACTAAAATGAAAAAAAAAACAAACGTTAGCAAATCCTTTATTTTGTGTTAGGAATAACAAAAAATTAACCAACAATTAAATATTTCAGAAATATTATTTATTATTTAAATATTAATTTATTGTTATATTTGAACAATTGTTCAAAATTATGGGGGTATCACACTCAAGCTTTTTATTTATTGAGGTAGATGCCGACATATTTGTTCTACTGTTAAATGTCATTTCAGATGATGATGCGCCATAATCGGATGAACTAGTAGTTTCCTTATTTTGTACAGATTGTAAAATTTTGGTTTGTATTTGGTTTTTACTGTTCGTGCATTCATCAACATATCCTTCCGCAACACTACTAGATTTCCAACCACCGTGCTTTTTTAACAGAAGCAAGTCACCTCCTGCATCCACTAATAGCGTTGCGGATGTTCTGCGGAAACAGTGCCCAGTATAATCTTGAGGATTCCGAAGCGTTAAAAACTGAGCAATTTCGTTAGGAAATTTACTGATTTTATTAATTCCAACAACCTGTCTGCTACACTTTCCATTCTGATAGTTAATAAAGAATCTTGAATTAATTTGATCCATGTTTGCGGGACGTAGGCTCATATATTTTTTAGAAATATCATAAAAGGGTCCAGAAATATGAAAAGAACGCGGAACTTTTGTTTTTGTATTACGGATTTTAACTAACAGAATACTTCCAGTATCCTTTACATCGCTTATTGTTAAATCTTTTAGTTCGTGGCAACGACAAGCGCCAGATAATCCAAAAACTACTGCTACCTACAAATATTAGTAGTTATGTATTAAGTATTTGTTAGAATAAAAATAATAATTCCGTTACCTTTGTTATTAAATATTTATAGTCAGGTGCATTCTTTAGGAAAGTCTTTATGTCTTCAGGCGAAAAAATTTTGGATTTTTAGCTTTTAAAACCATCAGATTTTCTTTTCAAAAGCGAACGCAACTTTGGATATTTACTAATATCGACATCATTTTTAACAGAGAGTGTAGTTCTTAGCATCGAATAAATGGACCATAACGTCGACGGTTTAAAATTTGAACATATTTCTCGCACTTTGGACATTCACGTTCAAAAAAGGTTTCCAAAAGTTGCTTCGACGCGATGGAACTACAATGGACGTTTAGTGCAAACAGCGTTTCAATACCGTGATTCCTTGAAACACTTTTATTAAGACGATTGGGATAATAAAGAAACATGGGATGCTGAAACTGTTACTGCCGCTAAAGGGTACTTGCATTAGCTCAAACAAAACTTTGATTTCAAAATTTTGCTCAACATTTTTGCAGAGATTTTCCCTTTTACTGACATTTTATTCGACATTTTACAGACAAAGTCAAATTACATTGGCTTTTGCATTAAACAAATTGATGATTTTAAAAATAAAATGAATAAAAACGAGATCAGTTTGAACACTTTTGGAATAAGACTCAAAACATTGGCTTAGAGCCTGAAAGAAAGAGAATTAGAATTGATAATGTCGGCGACAGAGAGACCTCCTATCGTCGATTATACGCAGCAATTTTTGATAATATTTTACAACAATGAACTCTCGATTTTAAAACTTTAACCAATTAAAATTTGTTGAATTGTGCAATTTTAATATTAGTAACTACGATTCACTATAATTTCCATCGGAAGCTTTAAATTCACTAAATTTAAATTACGGAATTTTTTTCGATATTCCAGCATTAAAGTCCCAGTTAAGTGTTGTTTATGAAACAACTGAAATTAGTGATAAAAAGACGCCCGTCAATATGTTAAATTTTTCTATAACAACTGGTTTAAATAAGTCCCTTTGTGAAGTCGTCAAGTTGTGTGAATCAGTACTAACCATCCCAGCCACAAGCGCGTTACTTGAGCGAAGTTGTTCAGCTTTAAAGCGCATTAAAAGTTAGGACTTAGGACTTACTAGGTACTGCGTTTGTTTTTTAAAACAACATCGTCTCCATCCATACCATGTAGCCCTTCATGAAGGTCTGAAATAAACAGATTATGATAAAAGGTTGGATTATTGTAATTGGCTTGAGTATATGCTTAATGAGGATCTACAATTTTTATCACATAATAATAATTTACATTTTCCAGTAATAGATATGTTGGTCAGTAAATATGTGATGTGAAATTTTAGATGGTAAAATTATAGGTCCTGTTAGTTTTTAATGAAAATTTAAATTTTTAGTGATATTTTAGATTACTGAGTAACAAATTGTCTGTTTTATTAGAAAATATTTCGCTAGAGGTACGCCGTATTATGTGGATTACAGCAGGATGCTATCGAAAAATTACTGACATATCAAAGCCAACTAGATTAATATATAATGAGTTTTAATTATTAATACCTAGGTGGTCTATTCACCATTATAGACTTTTGCTTATATTCTGTAAGAAAACTACGAAAAAATGATTACGGTTTAAACAACGCCACCTAGTGCCCGTTTAAACAATTGAAAGAGAAATATATTAAAATATTTGCTTTTAATCAATCCTAAGTTTTTCAAAATCTAGTAAACGACACCGTATTTATAATGGTTTTATTAAATTAAGGTTCCCAGTTATTTTATTGAATAGAGCAAAAAGTGGTGGATAAAACTATTGTAAAATTTTCTCAAAATTACCTTCCTTTTATTATTATCATACTATTATTGGACACATAAAGGATAAAAATGATTTGTTGCCCTCTAACGGTCAAAATATAACATTTCCAATATTTTCTCTTGACCGACTTTGTTATATATAGAGCTAGGAATATATGCAAAACGCCATATTTTGCATATGTTGCATATATAAATCATATATAATTTTTGATTTTGAATGCATATATTGACATTTTGTTAATTTTTTGGCATATATCTGACGTACTAATTGGCTGGACGTATTAAAATTATGAGTTTTGGACCAAAATAATATTTTGTGAAATGCCTTTACAGGACGATTTCCTAAAATTTTGAAGGATTAACTTTTCCCTGTAATAAATTACGGTTAATGGTGTAGGTACTTGAGAGGATTAAATTATAAACACCCTCCTTAAACCAATAAATTTTGCTAAATATCCTTTCAGGTAGTTGTATTAATATCTTCAAATTTCTAAATGACTCAGATTACTTTAAACTTCATTTCAGTCTTTATTGTTGTGTTGTGTTAACCAGTGGGAAAAATGGCAAAATTATTTTGTTGTAGAAGGTGATAACCAGGTGTTTTGTAAAACATGTTCTAAAATTGTAAGTACTTTTTTATTTTATATTTTATTTTGACCTTTCACAATGGTAAATCAAACGACAGTAAAATATTATTTCAACTCACAGTTAAAAAAAAAGTAGGGCAACTTTACAACGTACGCATTTATTTAATTTATTTAAAACTTCAACATCTACAGGAATTTATTTGTTTTAGATTCCATGTAAAAAAAAGTTTCAAATCGACCAACACGCGGAAACACCCTCACATATAGCAAAGCAGAAATCTAAAGACACTCGCAGACAAAGTCAACTTCCCTTGAAACAATATTTAGAATCTGGATCGTCTAGAAGTGAACAAGCTATTTTTAATGAAGATTTATGCAAAGCTTTAGTGACTTCGAGTATCCCTTTAATACGATTAAATAATCCAAATCTCCGATCATTTTTGCAAAAATTCTGTAAATTTAATATTCCAGAGCAAAGTATATTACGCAAACGTGGTGTTGACAGTTTGTACATTGAGACTCGAGAAAAAATTCGTGAGATTACCGTTGGAAACCATTTCTACATTATTGTGGATGAAACAACAGACTCTTGTGGTCGATATATAGCCCATTTAATGATTGGTTCATTACGCGAAGAAATGCAAATTGGTCCATATCTAATCGCTTCAAAGCAATTAGATAAAACAAATAACTTGACAATAACTCGTTTTATCCAGACAGAATTGTCTTCCTTTTTTCTTCCGGAAGCCGTTCCAACAGAAAAATGTTTATTGCTGTTATCCGATGCTGCCCCGTACATGGTAAAAGCCGCACAACATTTTAAAATGTTTTATGAAAACTTAACCCATGTTACATGTTTGGCTCATGGCCTTAACAGAGTTGCAGAAGAAATTAGGTCTAACTTTCCTTTAATAAATGATTTAATTAGTAATGTAAAAAAAATAATTCTTAAAGCTCCACCGGAACCTGTGATTACTCGGTGGGGTACCTGGCTTAAAGCTGCCTTATTTTACGCAGATAATTATGAAAACATTAAAGAAATCATATTTGATTTTGATGATTCATCTAAGGGAATATCTAATACAAAAAAGTTGTTTCAAAATCACATATTACCAAAGCAATTAGTGTTTTTAAAAAATTATATTAGATTTAGAACAAAAAAATTTACCTTTGGTGACTTCCGTAAATTTAATTAAGACGTTTGAATCAAGAGTGTAAAAATGTCCAGGGCGATATTGGAAAGACGATTTTTCATAAATTTTCAAATGTAATTTTAAAAAATGAAGGATTTATTGTTTTTAAAATTAGTTAATAATTAAATAATTATTAAGTATTATATTAGGTATTGTAAAATAAAACAAATACTAAATATTAATAAACTATTTCGATCAAATAACAAATTACTCTTATTGCTCTGCATATTTTTCAAATTTTTACGCATATTTTGAAGTATTTTGCGGCATATATATGCGCATATTTAACTACTTTTTGGGTGCATATATTCCTAGGTCTGGTTATACAGGGTTGGGCATAATTGGCGGAACACCCGATTTGTGGCTCAATTATGGATTGTATTGAAAATTAACCCAAATAAAGTTTTTTGTATATTTTATGTACTATTTAATGACGCTTGGGGATTTTCATTATCTGTCATATTTATCAAGATATGACGTCATCGGATGAAATTTTAAATGAATCACCCTATATTTATATTTTTTTTTCAGATAGATCTTTTCTTTCTGAATCCATTAATGTAAGGTTTGAGGGTCTCCGAGTTCATAACAAAATAGAAAGTAAACATTTATTTAATAAAAAATAATAATTATTATCAATCGAAGTATTACAAATCTCTCAAAGTAAGTGTTCGAAGTGAAAGCCTCCAACTGCCTGACAATATCCTAGTCTATCAACAAATGATCTTAAGGCATTTTGATAAACTTCAGGTGTTATTTCTTGAACAGCAATTCTTATTTTGTATTCCAATTCTTCCAGCGAATGTGGCAGGTCCTTATAAACTACTGATTTCAAATGGCCCCAAAGAAAAAAATCCAGTGGGGTTAAATCCGCTGACCGTGCCGGCCACTCAATATGTCCTCTTCGACCCACCCATCTCTGTAGAAATATTGTGTTCAGGTACTGCCTCACTCTAGCATCGATATGAGGTGGAGCACCATCTTGCTGGAACCAAATTTCATCAGAAAGTTGTAAGTGATTTCTGTGATTTGGATATAAACGAACTAACTCTGGAACTATCTGCTCTTGAAGTAGTTGCAAATAACGATCACCGTTCAGAGTTCCTCTCATGAAGAATGGTCCAATAATTCTTCCTCTAACTATACCAGCCCAAACATTTAACTTTTGTGGATATTGGGTGTGACCTTCTTCCATCCAGTGAGGATTATGATCAGACCAATACCGGCAATTATGTTTATTTACAAATCCATTGAGACAAAATGTTGATTCGTCGGAAAAAACAATGCTGTTCATCAACATATTATTTCCATTAATGGCATCCATCATTACCTGGCAGAATTGCATTCGCCTATCTGGGTCATCTTCATTCAATTCCTGGTGTAATTGCACTTTATAGGGATGAAATTTATTGACTTTCAGAATCCTCCTTACAGATCTCTCGCTCATATTATTGTCTAACGCAAGCTTTGGAACTGAAGTTTTTGGTTCTTCCTGTACACTTAGAACCACATTAAGTGCATTTTCTTCATCAGTGGCTGTCTTCTTCCGTCCAGATCTGGGATTATTTTTCACACTTCCTGTTTCATTAAACTTGCTCAAATTTCTGGATACTGTAGATTTAGAAATCGGGGAAATCCTGTCAGGAAATGTTTCATTGAACAAATTACAAGCTTCTTGCAGAGATCTCTTTCTGTCTCCAAACCCAATAATCATCAATAGTGTAATTCTTTCACGTTCACTCAGTTCAACCATGGTTTAAATTAATAAAAATTCTCAATAGTATCAAATGCTAAGAGTTATTTATTTTCGCGTATTGGGCTAGTTTGGGTGAAATGAATTGACTTGCAATTAAACTCAACTTGTTTGATTGTCTCCATAAACCAGAATGAATTAAAATCTACAGATTAATAAAAGGTGACAATAGTTTTTATAATATTATAAAAACCAAGTAAACAGTAACACAAAAACATTGGTAGGTATTTCTGTCAGAGATGTACAATAATCGTATTAATAAAACTCAGTGATTAATATCGAGATGTCAATATTACATTTTAATGTCAAAAAGTGAAACCATGGCAAAACAATTGATATTGGTACATTATGATGGCACAGACAACTTTGTGAATAGTTATTCATTAATTATTTAAAAGAACGTTTACCATTTTGTTTTATTATTTTCTGATGATAAGGAAAATCAGAGACCACCCGAACCCCATATTGATGGATTCAGAAAGAAAAGATCTATCTGAAAAAAAATATAAATATAGGGTGATTCATTTAAAATTTCATCCGATGACGTCCTATCTTGATAAATATGACAGATAATGAAAATCCCCAAGCGTCATTAAATAGTACATAAAATATACAAAAAACTTTATTTGGGTTAATTTTCAATACAATCCATAATTGAGCCACAAATCGGGTGTTCCGCCAATTATGCCCAACCCTGTATACTTTGTTTTTAATGTCGTAGGATAAATAGTTTCTGAGGTACAACCGCTAAGAGTCATTAATTAGACCCCTTGAAGTACTTGAGTATATTAGGGTGGCCATTAGTGCGGGGAAGTCCAATATTTCTATCTCTACTATTATTTGTAAATTATTAAAATAAACAATAGTGAAATAAATAAATTGGTGTTTAATTTTAAAATAAAAAAGAAGTCGTTATTATTTATAGAATTGCAAGTTGGTCGCATGTGCAAAAAAATAAATGTTTAATCCTTTTAAATATTTTAACCTAACTGTCAATGGGGTCTATTCTGTAACAATTCCTTTATATTTGACGGCCTTTAAAAATATTTTCTTCTTTACTTCTGTCATTATTTAAACGGATCTTTAAAATACATTAGAGGACTATCTTAAAGAAATCTGTTTAAATAATGACAGAAGTAAATTAACGAATACGAAAATATATTTAAAGCCACCAATATTTTTAAAGGCCGTTAAATATAAAGGAATTGTTACATAATAGACCCCAATATCGTTTTAATATTTGTCATGAAAAATTTTTCAGTAATTTTTTTAACTTTTTATGTTATAAATTGATAACGTCGCAGTATTTAAAAAAGAAAAAAATAATAATATTGGACGTAATAACTTGCTCTGAAATAAATATACAGTCATTTAAAAACATCGACATATTATACATTATTTTATAAATATGCGACAGATTAAACCCTATAACTTTCATTTATAACATTTTCTCATATTTCCTATTATAAGAAAGATTCTGAACCATCTCGCAAGAAATATGGACCAACCACTTGGGTACGGCTCTGATGTATATTTCTAACATTTCATTTAAAAGAGTTATGATGGATGTGTCCACAGAACTGATAACTGTATACATATTGACCATTCTTTAATCCCTATTGCAAATACGTTTAATGCTTTTGACCTATATACATCCGAGAAAACATCTGCCACCCAAAGGGTTTGTTCATTTTTGTTGTGTGTGATTTTAGACAAAATTCGGTTCCCGTAATAATTTTGAAACGGGACATCATATTATGAGAAGGTAGTACGGTGTATTACTGACAAATATCATTTATCAAGCATAAGATATCTTTTGAA
Organism: Psylliodes chrysocephalus; assembly: GCA_927349885.1. Classification (NCBI taxonomy): domain Eukaryota; kingdom Metazoa; phylum Arthropoda; class Insecta; order Coleoptera; family Chrysomelidae; genus Psylliodes; species Psylliodes chrysocephalus. Next base: position 4,321,433 of record OV651835.1, read on the forward strand.
TTTTTTGAGAAGACAATTTGTATGCAGCTTTGTTTGGACACGATGGTAATCCTTTATGTCCTTTCAGGATATGAATTTCTTGAATAATGATTCAAAACTTTAAAATATATGCTATGCAACGTCATTCAGTAAGTAGGTAGGTACCTAGTGTAATATAACATTGAGAGAAAAAAAATTTGAAGAGTGTTTATAAATTAAATTATTAAAATTAGGCAAGTCCTAACAGCTGAACAAATCTTCATCATATTACAATAAAATAATGGGGCATGTTCAAAAATTTTAAATTTTTTTTTTATGAATAATAGAGATGAAAAATAAAGCTACATTTTTTTTTATTTTTTTTTATCTATTCATTTGCCAGAGTTATGAATTTTTTTAAATTTTTGACGTCACCGGGAATAGACCAATAGGAGCTAGCGCTACAACGTTGCCGGTTAAAAGGTTTACGAAAAGTGATGTACGTTCGTTTGTGTACTCCTTCTTACTTTTAGACTTCTAAAACATCGTTAATCAAATATCTTTTAAATATATAATATCAAATGTTTTTTGAAAGTTTGTTTCTGTTTAAACTTTTACCATATTTAAAGTTTCATTGTTTTAAAAGTCACTTAATAATTCAGAAAATGGCAAAACGGGCAGCACTGTATGTCATCTGTCATAGTGTCCTCGATCAATAATTTATTTGGAATTTGAGTGTTTATTTTGTACTTTTTATAAATAAATATAATGATAGTTGTCTCTGATAATGACTGCGAAAAAGTGTTTTGTTCCAGAATGTGATAATGATTCACATTCATCTTCAAAAATATTTATTAGTGTTCCTAGAAATTTGGAAAGAAAATCAACCTTCTACTAGGCGATGTTTCTCGTCAGCTTTTTAATAAAAATACACGGGATATTCAAGATGTAGCAGCAATTTCTGCTAATTGTCTCCTTCAGGAAATTCAAAATGAGGCTACTATAAATTCTTAGGTGTATTTTAAACAAACTGGTTCCTGGATCCCATATAATGACAGATAGGGGGTTTAAGAATATTCAGTCATTGCTTAAAAATATGGGATGCACTTTAGTAAGGCCACCTAGTGTATCAGAGAATGAAAAAAGTGATCCAGAAGATGTACAATTAAGTAAAAGGAATAGCATCTCTAAGAATACAGTGTGGAAAGAGTTATAAGAAGGGGTTAGGGAATTTCACATTTTAAAACCACATTCCTGTGTGAATTTTAAGCAAGTACATTTACTTAGTAATATCTGCATAATTGCTTGTGGTATTGTTAACTTACAAGAACCTATTTTGTAAGAGTAAATATTAATTTAATAAACTTTTTTTATTTGTTTTTTAAATTTAATTTACCTAATTATCACATTTCAGAGATTATAATGAAGGATTTATAAATAGCCAATGTAATTTTTTATAAAATTTTAACTTTTTGAGCAAATTAAAGCGAATTGAGTACCTGTATATGCATAGATTTTTTTTGGAACTAAAACTACCCAAAACTAAAGGCACCTATTTACAGCAGTTTAAAAATGAAACATTCTAACAAGAACCAGCCTATGTCACAGTGATAAATATTAAAAACAACCAAGTTCAGTTGAATGTGGTAGCAAAATCTATATATTCCAATAAGTCAGGTAACTACTACATGTGGTATCACTGGTGATAAATTTAAAAAATATCACAAGTCTTGCCATCTTTTTCAAAAAACCAGCAAGTGTGCCTTCTTATCAATCCTTGACGAAAATGACAACAGTGATAAATGTGAAAAAAAAAATTTAATGTTGCTATTCGTTATTACGATAGTAAAACATGTTTGCAGTTCTGTTTATTTTTTTATGGAACTTTAATTAAAAACAACCAATGTCAAAGGATTATAATTTTTTCTCTGTCAAACCAAATATAGCACCAAAAATTAAAAATTGATCTTAGGTCAAGCTAAAGTAATACCTTTATTGATAGTAGCTTTAAAAAAATGAGGAAGAATAATATTGACTTAAGTTATTATTATTAACATTAGTGATTTCTAATAAAAAACACTTCGATTATTGTTTACATCTGTGAAAATTTTATTAATTAACCTTTTAATAAAAAATGAGAAAAATGAAGTAAAAAACAATTTATTTACAAATAAAAAATATATATACAAATCCTAAGAATATAAAAGTACTGATTTATTTTCCTGTAGTGGATGAAGAGGTTTATTTAACAATCTAGCCAAGTCTACATCAATATTTACGCATTTTGATAAATTAGAGCTTTTCCAATAACACTGAGTAGATGTTACAGATGGTTCAATCACTTATTCTATGAAGCCACAGCAAAAAAGCTACATGTTTACAACCACCTGAAAAAAATAAAAGGATTAGATATGTACTTACAAAATAACTATATAACCAGCTACAAGATGAGCAGAGCTTTACTAGCACTGAACGAATCCAGTAAAGAACCTCGGATTTTTCAAAACTTAAAAAAAACAATTCACCACATTTTTGAAATATTATAGAGCTTTTCGAAAAAAACTGCTATTTTTAAACAGCTGTCTCATTTTAGGCTATTCTTAGGCTATTGAGTATTATAAAATAAAAAAATTACGGGATGCTTTGTTAGCTTCAAACCGAATCCAGCAGAGCACTCGTAATTTTTTTTTAAACCACACCACGGTTTTTGGCTCCTAAAATATTCGAAATTTGGCATTTTTAAAAAAATTCGCAATTTCTTGCTGACTTCAAAGTTTTTTATATATAAAAAAACAAATTAAAAACTGAAGTGTTCTGCTGACTTTGTTCCAACAAAGCACCCTGTATTATTTAAAAATAGCAAATTTTTTAGTAAAGTTTTACAATATTTCAAGAATCTAAAAATGGGGTGTGGTTTTTAGAAAAAAGCTTTAAAAAACCGAATTGCTCTGCTGGCTTCTTTTGAAGGGTTAGCAATAACCATGTATTTTTTAAAAATATCATTTTTTTTGGGAAAAAAAATGATAATATTTTCAAGTGCATAAATATATGGTGTTGCTGTTTTTTACAGAAAAAACTTTATAAAACAGAGGTGCTTTGCTGACTTCGTTCGAAGCTATCAGAGCATTTTAAGTTTTGCACAAAACGAGGAGCATAAAATTTTTAAAAAGGGTATAAAAAAATAGCCTAAAAATATGGCATATGTTTTTAACTCAAAATTTCATAGGTGCTCTGCAGCATTCTTTGGTATCATAATTATTACTAGGGTTCACTAACAAAATCTATTTCTAGATTAATTTTAACACTTGCTACGTTTACAAAAAATGTCTCTGTATATGTTCCAAAATTAGAAAAAATATTTATAGAAATAAAGGGCCTTATACACTGTTTATTATATGTGATATAAAAACAAAAAAAGCATAATAAATATTACAAACCTTGAGATTCAGCATATCCTAAGCATTGTGCACTAAAAATTTCATTTTTGTTAAATACAACAACCACATCATAAGGTTTTGGCTGTACTTTATGTTTAGGTGTAATTTGTCTCCTTCTCTCTTATGGAAAAAGTAAATATCTCCATATTCTTGCTTGGCAGATCTAAAAATAAAAACCTGAGATAAATATGTTTTACTATAAGGTGTATTGCTCCATATAAACTGTAACTACCTACCATTAAAACAATTTATAAATAAAGTTTTACCTTTCTATCTTTTGTAAACTGAGTATTGTTAAAAAATGCAGTAATCATCTCGGTAATCATATTTTCGTTTACAATGGGAAAAACACTTGATTCAACTTTTATAAATACAGCTGATAAATTCATATTCTTCTTCCTTTATTGGGCTTATATCCCACAGGATAATTTACCCAGATAAAATTCAGATTAATAATAAAATTAAACCAAAACAAAAAACCAAGGTTAGGTGTTAGGTGGTGTCAATTTGTAATGTCACTTATATGTGCGTTCACTTCGACATTCTGTGTGTCGGTTTGTTCGTTGGCTTGGTTTTGTATAACAAAAAAAACTTCGACACAAGCTCATTGGTTTATTCCCGATGACGTATAATTTCAAATTTTAAATTTCAATTGGGCTTAATTTAACAATTTTTAGCTTTTTTAAACGAACTGATTATTTAGAATAACTTGTATAGCGACTAACTATTACAATATAGTTTATAAAACAGCATAGCTCACATGTTAACATGGCCCATTATGAATGAAATTTATCAAATGGCGTGTTCGGATTTAAAAAATGGAATACTTTTGGAGATGAACATTTCAAAATTTTATCGAAAAATCAAACTTCTTGAAATTAATATAAATTTAATTAAATAAATTAAATTCTATTTCTCCACAAGTGCAAAAGGGATGATCATTTAATTTTATTTTGTACAGATGAGATGGAACTAAAGCGTGATTAAACCTCATTCTATAAATTTATCTAATTACTGATTTACCAACAGGCAAGTTATATAAGAAGAAACGCTAATTCTATCTAAATATAAAACCGTAAACGGGTGTAAACGGTTATCTCTGCATTTAGTATTATCTTGTAAAATAGATTATTAAAAATTCATTCCAGCTTAGATTGTTGTAAAGTCACATAAACAAAGTCTCCAATCTTCAAAAAGTAAATTTTTGTTTTTTAAAAAAAAATATTTTCGAGCTAAATAAATTTTAACTGGCGCAGTCGTAGTAGGATCGACACAGTAGTTTCGCGAAAAGCCACGGCATCGGGTCCGATTTTCCGAAATTTACGTGAGTTTCAACTCTTTGTTGTCGAGAACTTTCCTGTGGGAATCTACCCTGGAGACGAAGGCCTGCTGAGCTGGAATCATCAGAAGAAGTTCAAGTAAGTACTGAGTACTCCTTTTATACTTCCTCTCATTTTTACACAAATTTTTTGCGAATTTTAAAATAGGTTAAGTGAATAAAAAATTTTTTTTATCGAAAGAAAATATAAAAAAAAATACTTAGATATAGATTTTTTGTATGAACAATATAGATAATTTATTCGCAGATTTTAATAAAAAAATAAATATGGTGGATGGAAACCAATTAAATGCAAATCAAGCAAACGTAAAATCAAATAAATGCAAATCAAGTAAATGTTGATATGTTAAAATTACATGTCGATACCAATCCCATGTTTGATGGGGATGAAAATAATTTAGCAAAATTTTTAAATAGTTGTGACTTCGTATTAAACACATATGCAAATGTAAATGATCCGGTAATTCAAAGTTATATTGTTCAGATAATAAAATCGATATTTGTAGATAGAGCAAATTTATTGGTTGGTTCGCGAAATGAATTAAAATACTTAGAATTTTATTAAAGAATCATTACAACAATGCTTTGGAGATAGACGATCTTTAGAATGTCTCGAACAAGATTTGTTAACAGCACATCCACAAAGAAACGAACAACCAATAGATTTCGCCCGAAGGTTACAGATTTTGAGAAGTCACTTGATCGGTAGAATTAATAAACTTTACAGATACTGAAATTCCTTTACATACTAAAGAGTGATACAGAAGGCAATATAATCAAATGGCGTTGAGAACCTTGTTAAGAAATATCTATGGTAACTTACAAACTATCATTAGACTTAAAAAATCCAATCAATATAGAACAAGCAATAACTTATATAATTGAAGAAGAAAATTTCGCATATCCACAGAATAACTTAAAACAACAGGATTGAAACCCCTCAATGCAGATCAAATTCCAATCGATTTAATAATCGTCAAAATTTTAATAATAATCGCCAAAATTTCTAATAACAATCGCCAACATTTTAGTAATAACCAGTATAGAAGCTTCCCTCAAATATTCCAAAATACTAGAAACCAGCCCGACAATGCTTATCAAAGAAATTTTGCCCACCATACAACTTCCCGTAACTTATCAAAACAACTAATTCCCCAGCCAACCAATTCCTGTACAACCGCGTACGATTAATAGATATTATCCAACAAATAGACAGGTATTCGGGCCACCGAAAAATGCATTCGCCCCAACGGGGCCCAAATACCCACCAACAGTCCCAGTACCAATGTCAACTACTACTCGAAATACCTTCAGACCCAAACAAAATTTCCAAAATTATCAACAACCCATGTCGACAAACACCCAAAATACTTTTAGACCCAGACAAAACTATCAACAAAATTTTGCGACCCAACAACTATTTCAAACAGATAACATAGATTTTGAAAATCCATTTGAGGAAACTCCTATCGATCAAATCGATTACGAATTTGAAAGTTATTTACCGAATCATCAAATGAATTCAAACTCAGAAAATAATCAAATTCGTATAAATTCCGACCCTGGTAATTTCGACTATCAGCGTGCCGAAAATTTTCGGAAAACAGCCAGAGTAAAACAAGGAATATAAACGAAATATTTTCCAATTCATATTCTGCGGATTTGCCATATATAGTTATACAAAAGCCACCCTTAAAGCTCCTTATAGACACGGGTATTATGTCTAGTATTTAACTCCAAATATCGTTGAGAAGTATTTCCCAGAAAATATTTACAACGACCCCAACATTAATAATTACAGCTATTATTGGTAAAAAAACAAACCAAACATAAAGCTAAAATTCCTGCCTTTAAAGAATTTAATTCCAATATTAACTTAAACTTTATAGTATTTAAATTCCATAATCATTTTGACGGGCTACTAGGATTAAACGAATTACGTAACCTACAGTTTACAGTAGATTTAGTAAAAAACGAATAAAAAAAATGAAAATACAAAAATACCAATCTTATATAAAAATAAATAGGGAACATTATACAATTTCTGTGGATGCATACGAAATCGTTGTTATGCAGGAGCCAGTAGACTATTCTAATGGCGAGGTAATTGTACCCGAAATGAAATACGGAGATCTTGATTTCCTAAAAACATTGACTTTATCTTGTAACGGCTTCGCGAAAACAGAAATAGTGAACAATAACAGATAAAAGAATTACTATTACGCTAACAAAACCTATTAAAGTTTTTCCACTTACAGAGGGACACAAAAATAATTTAGAATTTTTTCATATAGAAAATATTTTACAAAATTTTAATAACGAACAATTAGATGAGGACATAGAAAACCTAATATGCACAAGTCATTTAAATTCTGAAGAAAAAACCATTTTAATTAGTCTATGTAACGAATTGAACGAATTATTCTACAGGGAGAACCAAAAATTGAGTTTTACAAATCAAGTATAACACGAAATAAAGACCACAGACGAAAGTCCGGTTCCTAAGTCAAGTCATATCGTTATCCATTCGTATACAAGAACGAGGTACAAAGACAAATTTCCAAGATGCTTGAAAATGGGATTATAAGGCCCAGTCAAAGTCCATGGAGTAGTCCAATATGGGTCGTCCAAAAGCGTCCAGACGCTAGCGGGACGTAGGAAAGTTAGAATAGTGGTCGACTACAGAAAAGTTAAACGAAAAGACTATAGAGGATAGATACCCTATCCCAAATATAACCGACATCCTAGATAAATTAGGACGATGCCAATACTTTACTACCCTGGATTTGGCATCCGGAATTCATCAGATCCAGATGGATTCGAAGTCTGTACAAAAAACTGCTTTCAACGTAGAAAGTGGCCACTATGAATACACCCGCATGCCCTTTGGTCCTTAGGAATGCTCCAGCAACCTTGCAAAGGGCAATGGACAAACGTTCTAAGGAATCTTCAATGCAAAATTTATCTCGTATACATGGACGATATCATTGTATTTAAGTTCTTCCTTAGAACAACACATTCAAAATTTAAGATTAGTCTTTAATCGTTTACGAGAAAACTAAACTAAAAGTCCAACTCGACAAATGTGAATTTTTAAGAAAAGAAGTAGAATTTCTCGGTCATGTAGTAACCCCGGACGGTATAAAACCTAACCCTATTAAAATAGAAACAATAAAAGAATTTCCATTGCCAAAAACAGCCAAAGATATTAAATAATTTCTGAAGCTCGTGGAATATTACCGCCGATTCATCAAAAATGTTAACGAAACCACTTACTTAAAAGAAAGGGGCGAAAATTGAATATACCCAAGAATTTTTTAAATGCTTTTAATATGTGTAAAACTATTCTAACAAATTCACCCCATACTTCAATATCCCGATTTTACAAAATCTTTTAACGTCACTACAGACGCATCTAACTTTGCCATCGAGCGGTACTTAGTCAAGGCAAAATCGGTAGCGATCTACCCATAGCCTATGCCTCAAGAACCTTAAATTCCGCTAAAATAAAATTACAGCACCATTATGAAAGAATTGTTAGCAATTATTTATACCCTAAAAACGTTCCGCTGTTACCTGTTCGGTAGAAAGATAAATATAATTTCTGATCATAAACCCCTTAAATATATTTTTAATATGAAAGAACTAAATTCAAAATTTATAAGATGGCGCCTAGCTCTCGCCGAATTCGATTATGAAATCCATTATAAACCCGGAACTTTAAATAAAAATGCAGACGCGCTTAGCAGAATCGAAATAAATGTTACAGAACAAAACCAAAACCTTTCAGATAACTCATTAATATCAGGAGAACCATTTGATATTAACCAAATAACAAAAAACTTTCTAGAAAATCTAATAGAGCCAATTATTAAGTACAATAAACTTGACAGACACAGACAGAGAGCAAGCGCGACAACACATAGGTATTAACGACGATCAAATAATAGTTACTCAACAAAATGAATTAGACAATGAACATAACTCACCTTATGACGACATCGAAACAATTCATTCGTCAGCAGAAAACCCTATTTGTGCGATCGTGCAATGGACTGTATAGATGAATTCGTGTTTTTGTTCAAAATGATTCGTGACAGTTTCAAAAGTATTTTTATTTTTTTCAATACAAACGTTAATCAAACATGGTCGATATGGATACAGAAAAATCAATTACAAAAATGTTGATAGGATTACCAAACTAAATATTACGTACCATCGGTGACATAACACTTTTCTAGAAATCCCATTTACCGAAAATCTAACAAATTCCTACAACAGACAAATAATAATTAAACAAGGGAAAACACATTTTCATGTTACCAATACGAAACATTTTGAAAATAAACTTCGCATCACGGCCTATCTCTCCAACAACGAAATCAGTAGTCAGATAATTAATCTTTTCAAAAATAACATAGATCCAAAAAAACTTTGCTGCCTACATGTTCATAGCACAATCACCATCGATCTAATACCATTATTAATAACGACTTTACAAAAACACTTTCAAAAATCATAGTTACAATCTAGTTATATCAAGAAAATTCGTAACAGATGTACAAGAAGTGGACGAACGCGAAAATTAATTAAATATCATCATGAAACCAAAACTTGCCACCGCGGAATTAACGAAACACAAACTGCTTTGAGAAAACAAATACTATTGGCCAGACTTAAATTCAGATATCACACGGTACCTATATAAATCTTTGCGACATATGTAATCAAGCGAAATACGACAGAGACCCTCCCAAAAGTTAAATTTTCACTCACAGTTACCCCCACAAAACCCTTCGAAACTATTCATATAGACGTTTTCCAAATTATGAAAACTAAATTTCTTACAATCCTCGAACTCATTCTCAAAAATACGGGCAGGGGTATGTTATTGAACCAATCCTAAATTCTGCAACGATTATTGAATGTTTAAGTATCTTTGTATCACACTTCGGAATTCCATATTCAATCGTAAGCGATAGGGGAACAGAATTTAAAAGCGAATTACTACAGGAATTTTGCAAATTACATAAAATCAGAATCCATTTTTCGACACCCCCAAAATTCAAACAGTAACAGTCCGGTGGAACGATTTCACTCATCCCTCTTAGAAAACTGTAGAGTTTTAAAACTACAACTCCCTAATATGCATATAAAACAAATTGTACAGTTCGGTGTCATAGGTTACAATTCCTCGATACATAGCGTGACTGGACATCGACCATAAGACATTATTCTAGGCAATACAAAAGCTCTTGATCCATTTGACTTAACAGACGAATATCTCATTAACGAATATATAAACGAAAGAAAAATTCGACTAAAAACACTTTATCAGCATATTTTCGACAAAACGGTGCAACAAAAAGAAAAAGTCATCGGAAATCGCAAACGAAACCCGGCTGTAATAAAAAGTAGCAATGTAGAAATATTAGAATTAAATACCCCTTTATTACCCTTAGATATAGGAAAAACAAAATTAATACAAACAAAAACATAAATTTTTTCATTACATTGAAACGGACTTATTAGTAACTCAATTGCGAAATATAGAACGTTTTTTACGATAGGTATAGAATTCTCATTAAATTTTACAAAGTTCGAAGATGTGGGACTTGTAATAAATTTGTTCGAACACGCAAAATATTTGCTAAATACTACAAGATTGAAATTAAATAATTTTGTAACTTTCGAAAATAAAAATAATAATAATATTAGAAATAAAAAGAAGCTTATTTGACGGAATCGGAACAGCTAGTAAATGGCTTTTTGGCACTCTTAGACCATGAAGACGAAATTAAATATAACTCTCAAATTCAAAACTTAATTAAAAATCAAAACTCATTTTCACATCAAATACAACCTACAATCCCTCTCTCAACACCCCAGCTCATTAACCATTATAATCAGACAATAAATAACCTTTACAAAAACTGTTACTGTTACAGGAGAGGACTTAAATGATATTTGCAACAAATCAAAAAATTTTACCGATCAAATGTTCATGTATATACGGTTACCCAATGCTCTTGATCAAATAATTTTGAATTCTCAAAATTTAATAAATTTCGTAAATAACTTGGAAAATGCTATTATATTTGCCCATTTAGGTAGCCTACACACTTCAATAATTCCTTTAAAAACAATTGACAAATTTTGATAGAACATGTTTCATTAATTCACGGCGAAACAAAAGTCCATTAAATTTAAAAATCCATACAATTATTTCCAATTAGCAGGAATACAAGTAAAATTCGAAAATTCAAAAATAATATTTGCTATTCACATTCCTATTTTAATTAACAGCGATTTCTTGACCTATCACATTATTCCTTTGCCCTATGAAAATTCCATAATAATAACACCCAGTCCCTTCCTCGTACTCAGTACCGAACTCCATCAATATGAAGATAAACCTTGCCCACAAATCGAGGGAATCTTTTTCTGCGAACACCATGAAGATGTCACAAAACGACACCTGTTCCATAGCCCTGATTCGAGCCGAAAAATCAGTCTGCAAAGTCCGAAAAAATAGTTCTACAATCAACCCCATAATAGAACAAATCAACAATAAATTCCTATTAGTACTACCTACCAAAATTCCCATAAAAGTCTGGATAAACTGCGAGAGGAAGAAAATAGCCATAATCAACGTCAATACAATTATCAAAATTCCCAAGGGATGTAGTATTAAAACTCCCTATACGAAAACACAGAAGAAAAATGCAATTGGAAACCCTCTAATATTGCCAAAAATGGAATGGAGTCCATCAGAATCAAATCCAATTTACCAAAACCAAAAGAAGATAGCAAAATCCACCCAAATTCCATAAGAAATCCACCCCATAATTTGGAATGTGCGATAGTAATAGCCTTGATATCTACTATTATCTACGTATGGTACCGAAAGAAGAAATCCAAAAATCACCAAAATTCTCTCAGAAGAAAACCACCAACCCGAAAACAACCCCATATCAGTATTGTTTTCGCCTAAGGAGGGAGGGAGTTATATAAGAAGAAACGCTAATTCTATCTAAATATAAAACCGTAAACGGTGTAAACTGTTAACTCTGCATTTAGCATTATCTTGTAAAATAGATTATTAAAAAAATGCATTCCAGCTTAGATTGTTGTAGAGTAAAGTCACATAAATAAAGTCTCTAATCTTCAAAAAGGTAAATTTTTGTTTTT
>OV651835.1:4333857-4393856 GCA_927349885.1 Psylliodes chrysocephalus
CTCTTTGTTTTTGGCCGTGATCACAATGGCAATATCGTCTGCGTTTGCAAGTATGGTTACTCCCTCCGGTACCGCTTCCTCCAGAACATCATCGTACAGCACGTTCCACAGGGTGGGCCCTAGGACTGAGCCTTGTGGAACACCTGCTGTAACATTTATGCACACATTCTTTTCAATTTGTAGTAATCTATGCTCCAAGTAACTATCTATAATGTCTAATAGATAGTTTGTTATACCCTTTTTTTCCAGTTTCTGTAAGATTTTGTCCCAAGAAGCCGTATTAAATGCATTTTTAACATCAAGTGTAATAAGGGCCGCCCACTTATCTCTTGTGTTGTCTTTAACCATGTTTACTACCTTTTCCACAGCCTGTATCGTGGATCTACCTTTGCAAAATCCAAATTGATGTTCAGAAAGACCTCCTGCTGCTTCTAGTTCTTGGTGTAGCCTTTCCCTTATTAATCCCTCATAAACCTTACTTATTGAGTTTAATAGACATATTGGTCTGAATTTCATATTTGTTGGTTTTCCTTTAGGTATTAAAACCAGTTTTGCTTTCTTCCACTCTTGCGGGAAGCACTTCTCTCTGAGGATACCATTCATTGGGTTTAATATTACCGCTGCATCTATTGTTTCTATTATCTTAATAGCTTCTGTGGGAATACCATCAGGACCCGGTGCCTTTCCGTTTTTCATCCTACTGAGAACATTTTTTAGTTCTACTATTCCAAAAGGCTCTGCATTACCGTTTGTTCTAGTTTTTCGCCAGGTTTTGGTTTTACTTGGGAATAAATCGGTTGCCAACTTAACTTTTTCTTCTACGGCTAGGTTAAATGGGGAATATCCTTTTAGCTTCTTGACTGCTATTTGATAGCCGTGACCCCAGATGTCTTCTTCCAACTCTTTATAGTTTGTCCCAGTGTTCATTTTTTGATTTATTTATCAGAAATTGCAGCTTCTTTCTACAGCGCTTCTGTTCCCTCTGTATTTCGATAACTTCCTCTTCGTTTCTTGGTTTCCGCTTATTTGCGCGTGTGATGTCTCTTTTAAGTCTCAGACATTTTCGTCTATGTTCTTTTATTTCTTCATTCCACCAGAAAGGTGTACGTGTTTTTTCGGTTGTTGTCAAACTTCCACGATATGCGTCCTTCATTACTCTTTCTAGGTCTTTTATTGTCTCAACGCCTGATGTAATTCTCCACGTCGCAAGTTCTTTAAATAGTTCCCAGTCGCATGTAGCCCTATTTTTGCTTATATTCTGTGTCTTTTTGTTTTTCAATATTGAGAAATATATGTACTGATGCTCCGTGGCTGTTTCTTCCTCCAGGACCTCCCAGTCGTTTATATCTTTCTGGATGTTTTGAGATGAACAAGTAATGTCTATATACGACTCTGTCTGCCCCCTGACGAAGGTAGGTTTTTTGCCGTCATTTAGTACTATTAGTTGTAACGCAGCCAACCATTCTTCCCAGAGGTCGCCCCTTCTATCTCTAGTCAACGACCCCCACGTAGGGGATTTGGCGTTAATGTCTCCCATAATAATCTTTTCTCCTGTTCTCCCTCTGACGTCCTCCATTAGCTTGTCAACCTGTTCTTCAAAAGTCTCAAACGGTATATTTGGAGATAAATAGCAGCAAAAGACGTTGACGTTATTTAGACGGATCCTTATGTATCCCTCTTCAGAAGAAAACTCAGCTACTTCCAGCTTCTTATTTAAGAATATAATTCCTACGTCAGACCTTTTATCTTTTAGCCACTGGCTATTTTCAATTAATTTCTTATTAGGTTCACCTACAACCAATATGTCTATATTTCTCTTTACCGCTGTTGCGTAGGCCAAATCGTGGGCGGCCCGGCCTCTCCCTAAATTAGTTTGGAGGAATCTGACTGGCATTATCAGGTATACTGCCCGCTGTTGAAAGTCGACTACCGCTATCCCTGATAAGTTTTCTGTACTGAGGACATTTTGCTTGATCAATCCTGTGTCCGTCTACTTTACATATAATACAGGCCGGTGGATTCTGGCAGTCTTTCACCTTATGCCCCGGCTTGGTACACTTGAGACAGTGATCTGATCTATCTTCATTTGTGCAATCTTCTTTTCTATGGCCAAAGAGATGACATCTGAAACACCTTTGTGGACTAAACCTTTTTCTCACTCGGCATTGGATCCAACCAATTCTGATTTTACCTCTGGATATCACCCTGGTGGCTATATCATTTTTCATAGCGATGATGGCTGTTTGATTTCCGCTTTGTGTTGGTTTTATCGAGATGATTCTAAAGTAGTTTCCTGGAATATTTTCGGCTTTCATAATGTCGTGTCTCAATTCTGTTTCATCAAAGCTGGCATCGATATCCGTGATTTGAATTATTTTCTCGTTTGTTTTAATAATTACTTGGGCATTTTTGTCTGCCTCCTGGATACTTTCTTTTAAGTCATTTGCTTTTCCTCGTCCCCCTAATATTTCCAGCATAAGGTCCCCTTTATCAGTTTTTTTTATAGACTTTATTTTTATACCTTTTTCCTCGATATTGACTGAGGTTTTAACTGACTTCAGCAGATCTGCATAGCTCTTGCCTTCCGGGGCCTTGATAATGATTTTTTCACTTTCGGCCTGTCTGAACTTCTTAACTCCCTCTGCTTCGGATTTTCTCCTTGTTAGGTTCTTTCCCTCCTTTATGTAAAGCGCAGCCTTCATATCGAGTCCATGAAAAACGAATTCCGTACATTTCCTAATATACTCAAAGTTTGTGTTTCCCAATGCGCCTATCCTTAGACATTTTCTTTCATTTTTAATAAGTTCTTCTTTAAGCTGTTCGCTTAGTTTAAAAACTATTTCTGCGTCATCTACTCCACTGTCATCCATCTTTATTGGTAGAATGTATACTGACTGTATGTGATTCTCTTGTTCCTGCATCTTTCTGCTGCTGCTAATCCCAATTTTTAATTTCACAAACTCCATTGCTCCTACTTCGAGGCCTTCTTCTACTAGAGTTGCTATAGCCGGGTACTTAGCTACTAGCTCGTCGTACGAGTTTCCATGTCTTGCTGCGTGTGGGTCCATAAAAACAACTAAGTCTTCCTTTAGATCAACTTGTAGAAACTTTCCTTGTTGCGGTTGTACTACTTTAAAGAACTCCTCGCGGCCATTTTTCATCTATGATATTTTTTAAGTTTTTATTATATTATATTATATTATATTATATTATATTATATTATATTATATTATATTATATTATATTATATTATTATATTATATTATATTATATTATATTATATTATATTATATTAATATTACATTATATTACATTATATTATATTATATTATATTATATTATATTATATTACATTATATTACATTATATTATATTATATTATATTATATTATATTATATTATATTATATTATATTATATTATATTATATTATATTATATTATATTAATATATTATATTATATTATATTATATTATATTATATTATATTATATTATATTATATTATATTATATTATATTATATTATATTATATTATATTATATTATATTATATTATATTATATTATATTATATTATATTATATTATATTATATTATATTATATTATATTATATTATATTATATTATATTATATTATATTATATTATATTATATTATATTATATTATATTATATTATATTATATTATATTATATTATATTATATTATATTATATTATATTATATTATATTATATTATATTATATTATATTATTATATATATTATATTATATTATATTATATTATATTATATTATATTATATTATATTATATTATATTATATTATATTATATTATATTATATATTATATTATATTATATTATATTATATTATATTATATTATATTATATTATATTATATTATATTATATTATATTATATTATATTATATTATATTATATTATATTATATTATATTATATATTATATTATATTATATTATATTATATTATATTATATTATATTATATTATATTATATTATATTATATTATATTATATTATATTATATTATATTATATTATATTATATTATATTATATTATATTATATTATATTATATTATATTATATTATATTATATTATATTATATTATATTATATTATATTATATTATATTATATTATATTATATTATATTATATTATATTATATTATATTATATTATATTATATTATATTATATTATATTATATTATATTATATTATATTATATTATATTATATTATATTATATTATATTATATTATATTATATTATATTATATTATATTATATTATATTATATTATATTATATTATATTATATTATATTATATTATATTATATTATATTATATTATATTATATTATATTATATTATATTATATTATATTATATTATATTATATTATATTATATTATATTATATTATATTATATTATATTATATTATATTATATTATATTATATTATATTATATTATATTATATTATATTATATTATATTATATTATATTATATTATATTATATTATATTATATTATATTATATATATTATATTATATTATATTATATTATATTATATTATATTATATTATATTATATTATATTATATTATATTATATTATATTATATTATATTATATTATATTATATTATATTATATTATATTATATTATATTATATTATATTATATTATATTATATTATTTATATTATATTATATTATATTATATTATATTATATTATATTATATTATATTATATTATATTATATTATATTATATTATATTATATTATATTATATTATATTATATTATATTATATTATATTATATTATATTATATTATATTATATTATATTATATTATATTATTATTATATTATATTATATATATTATATTATATTATATTATATTATATTATATTATATTATATTATATTATATTATATTATATTATATTATATATTATATTATATTATATTATATTATATTATATTATATTATATTATATTATATTATATTATATTATATTATATTATATTATATTATATTATATTATATTATATTATATTATATTATATTATATTATATTATATTATATTATATTATATTATATTATATTATATTATATTATATTATATTATATTATATTATATTATATTATATTATATTATATTATATTATATTATATTATATTATATTATATTATATTATATTATATTATATTATATTATATTATATTATATTATATTATATTATATTATATTATATTATATTATATTATATTATATTATATTATATTATATTATATTATATTATATTATATTATATTATATTATATTATATTATATTATATTATATTATATTATATTATATTATATTATATTATATTATATTATATTATATTATATTATATTATATTATATTATATTATATTATATTATATTATATTATATTATATTATATTATATTATATTATATTATATTATATTATATTATATTATATTATATTATATTATATTATATTATATTATATTATATTATATTATATTATATTATATTATATTATATTATATTATATTATATTATATTATATTATATTATATTATATTATATTATATTATATTATATTATATTATATTATATTATATTATATTATATTATATATTATATTATATAGGTGAATTAAATAAAATGTCTACAACATACTATATTGAAATGCCTTTTGTTTTTGTAGAGAATTTATATTTCAAACGGTACTACTGGTCAAAGAGGCACTATCGAATATCATATCTAATCATTTGTCTGACACATGGGGCCTTTATTAATATGGTAAGAGGTCAGACATTGAAGGGGAAATGAAGGCCTATTAATTGGTTATGATGGCAAAGTGACTTCGACCAGACTGTCGGCCGTAGTGACCTACATATGCCGGCCTTCTAATTACAAAAGTCAAATGGTCATCAATGTAATTGGAGGGTGACAGTTATTGGGCCTTTAATTCCCCTACACAAAATGTTTGTTGGGTAGGGTTCTAAGTTAGAAGCAAGTATTTAAGAAAATCAAAACGCAAGTTTATCAGAACTTTTGTTCTAGAGTTATCGTGACGGCATATATACACACATTTTCGGACTCAGAATGATCGAAAACGTAAAAAAAAGTATGAAAAAATGGGGACAAGAAAATGTTTTCGTCTGCACGAATGCAATACTGAGGCCCCATAGGAAGGGCATCAGTAAAACGCACCGTTTAATTTTGGCTTCGTTTAAGAGCTATAATTTTATTAAACTTTCTTCAGTTGTAACGGTTGGAACCGTTTTCGTTATTTGACCCAGACCCGTTTTCGTTATTTTGAAACCAACATCTCTACACAAACGTCATTTGTCGTTTATGTCTAGTGTCAAAACTTGGATTGTCATTTTCATTTTATCTGTCGACAAGCAACTTGATTATAGAATTTTAATTATCTATTATCTTAGACATCCGATGTACTAATTACCTTAAATCTTTTTAATGGCCATCTGATTTTAAAAAGGTAAGTTTCCTACCGATATTTTGTTGAAAATATATATTTAGTACAAGAAATGTCAAATTTGAAACATAACCTCTACACCTCAACACATTGAAAAACATAAGACATCACATGTTTTATATAATTACATATATTATTTTGTTTGAAATGGATAATATGCTTTGCTATATTTATATATGTTAAATAATACTTTTTCTTTACCTATTGAGTTTGGTCTCTGTGGAGCTTTTCATTTAATAATTTAAATTATGCATTTGATAGTAAAAAGCATCTTATCTGTTCTCCCTAATTCCTTTCTTTATATTTTTACCTATTTCCTTGTAGCCTTGCTTTATATAGATGGTCTGAAAATCTTAAAGAAATCCTAGAAGTTATATATATATGGTTTCAGTAGATTTAGATGGTTCGATAGAAACTAAATCGAGGATTCAATAGTAGCTGTGTCTGCATGAATTTTGGAAGAACGTTGGGAAATTCGGAAGAACGTAGAATACATCAAGAAGTTTAGTTTACAAGAAGTTTAGTTAACAAGATTTATACTACCTTGTAAATTCTCACAAGAAGGCCTCTACAGTTACCTGTTACCTGTTTCCTGTATACCTCCAGATAAGTCAATAAATCATTTAAATTTGAATAATGAAGTCTCTGTGAATTAGAATTTGTCGCTACCTTATTTAATTATAATATCATAAAGATCAGTGGTTTTCTATATTTTCATCACTGATCGATTATCAAGTTTAGAAAGTTTTAAATATAGTGGCGTTCAATATTCTCTTTCAAAGTCATATGAGTTGTTTAATAACCTGACCCACTTCCCAAAATCGTAGAGCTTAAAACACTAAACATTTATAAAATAATAACATCACATTACACAGTATAATGCTAAAAATCAAACCTTAAAAAAATCTAGTATGCTAGAATCATCTTTATTAACTTGTTATATTTTTTGATACTATTGATTGATTCCAAATTTTCGTTTATATTTTTTTCTAAAATGGTTACTTAAATATTTATTACAGTTAAATAAAATTAATTCTCGTCTTGTTTGAAGGGGCGATGAATACATCCAGTAACCCTAATTCCACCCACATATTTGACCGTTCTCTTTCACACATGTTGAGATTTGCGGAAGCGGAAGGGTTATTCCCTTCTATGTTATATGTATTTACCAAATTTACACAATATTTTCAAATCTACACTGTTTTAACAATGTTGTAGTTGGGTATTCATATTACGTATGTTACTGTTGTTTTAGACTTTTTTGAGTCATTAAGTAATTTATAATAGCTATTTGTATATTAAGAGTGAAAAGTGATACTTTGCTTGGGACAGAAAGCGGCAACGAACTTTTAAATCAAAATGCACACAAGAGTTTTCTACTATCACACTTTTTTAAGAAAAAGTTATAAAAACTGAAAATTTGACGTAAGTAGTGTTAGTCTCACTGAGAGAAAAAAGTAGTTTATATTCAAAATATTATAAGTTAAGAAGAAATTCTTTAGATATTAACTGAGGAATTTTATTAATACCATAATATTATAATTATTAATAAATATCTCACAAATACGAGTTTTTCTTTAACAAAACATTTGTTACAGTAAGGTATAGTAGATATTAACAAATATTTTACTCGGCAATATACGTATATTTAAAAATAACTATTATGTTTATCTAAACATTACAAATTTCTTAATATTAAAATACAACACTTTAAATATAACAATTGTGCTTTCCCGCTCTACGAAATAAATAAATTTTAATATACAACTATGATAAGTTAACTATTAGCGAATATATTTTTAATAATACCCAGACTCAACGTCCCCTTAATGCACCGATCTCAACGTTGCCTATTACGTTTTTTTATTGCGCTATCATAGGAAATGTAAACAATTCAAATTACCTATTAGGTACCATTTTGCAATATTTTTTCTATTTATCGTTAACATAAAACTAGCGTAAATTAATTTAAAAGTTGTTTGCTGTATTACTAGTGGCCTATAACTAATTATTGTAATATAAATTTGCATTTTTTTCAAGTGCAGTATGCAGTCCCAGTGGGTAGGTAATTTGAGTTTCACAAATTGGCAACATGGAACACCACGTGGTTTCTAATTGCCAAATTGTTAAGAACGTTCTTATCTGGTTAGAGTTCGCAGTGCAAAATCGTTCTTTTTGTGAGTGACGCCGACAGACATTAGCAGCTAAGTTTATTAAAAGTTTACAGTGATTTTTTATCCTAGTAAGTGTCTTATTTTGGGTGCTGGTTGTGTTGATATGTTAATAAAGATACAGAACTAGTTGGTATTAACTTTATTTTTACTAGTTGCTACAAGTTGCAGTTCCCACGTTCGACCCATGTGTTGACTTAACCTCACTCTGGTCGTCTAGCCGTAGCTATAGTTGCGGCGACGGCTAGATATATTACATCCCTCCCCATACAGGTTTAATTTATCAGGTCTCTTTATAATTCTTCCGGTGCGGGTAGTTACAATGAGTTGCTGAGAAGGAGTACAGGGTTCGGGTGAGCTAGTTAGGTTTACATTATTTTGAGGATAATTTTCCTGATCAGTAACTTTGTCAGAGATAGGTGAAATATGCTCTTCAAGATTCGCAGACTCCTGGAATGTGTTAACAGATGGTTTAAGATCTACTCTATTGCGACGAAGAGTGTTACCACAACTATCTCTAACCAGATATGACCGTGGATAAACATGATGATCAATTATTTGACCTTGATCCCATGTTTTCTTGGAATCATTGTGGATTATTACATTTTGCCCTGGTTCTAAAGGTTTCAAGTCTTTGGCCTGCTTATTATAATATTTGGTGTAAGTGTTTAATTTATGTTCTATTTTCTCAGATACATTTGTGCAGACTGCTGGTACCAAGGAACTAGTTGGTATTGTCTTACAACATCTGCTATTTAGTAGCTGTGAGGGGGAGTAATTTAAATTCTTAAGGGGGGTATTTCTGTATTGAAGTAGGGATGACTATATATCTTTATTTTCGTCTATTGACTTTTTTAACATATTTTTTGCTATACCCACAGCTTTTTCAGCTAGTCCATTGGATTGTGGATAATTTGGACTTCTTAAAATTAACCTAAAATTCCACTCTTTGGCAAAGTCTTGAAACCTATAGCTTCCAAAGGGTACATTATCAGCTACTAAACACTCTGGAGAACCAAATCTTGCAAGAATTTGTCTCATTTGATCTACCACCGATTGAGTACTTTTATCCTGAAGTGGTAATAGCTCCAGCCAATTGGAGTATGTATCAATCATGACCAAGTAACTTTTATTAGCATATGAGAATATGTCAACTCCTACGCGTTCCCATGGACGTTGGGGCTTTGGATATAAGAGTAACGTTTCTTTACTATTTTTGCGCGAAAAATTTTCACAAATTTGACAGGCTTTAATAAATAATTCAATGTCTGAATTTATGTGAGGCCAATAAAATAATGATCTTGCTCTATTTTTAGTTTTTTCAATACCCAGATGACCTTCATGTAATAGTCTTAACATTTCATATTGTCACTGGTACAATTAGCTTGTTACCCAGGAACAACAGATTTTCACAAATAACTAGTTCATTTTTTATTTTAAAATACTGTTTTACTGATTCCTTAATTTTCACTTTATTTTGTGGCCACCCATTTTGAGTAAATTTAATTACAAGTTGTAATAGCTCATCATTTTTAGTCTCTAATTTAAACTGTTCTATCCGATTATCAGATATAGGAAGAATTTTTATATTTGCACCGCTCGTTCTAGTTCTAAATATGTTTCTGTATCAGTTTTTTTAAGGAAAGCTCTAGATAATGTATCTGATATGTATAAAAATTTACCTGGTTTGTATGTTACATTCAAGTTGTAATTTATTAATTTCAATCTCATTATCTGTAAACGAGGGGATATTGATTGCAAATCCTTGCGAAAGATGGTTTCCAAAGGTTTATGATCTGTGCTCACTTTTATATCATAACCATACATTAACAAATGAAATTGTTTAATCCCAAAGAAAAT
This sequence comes from Psylliodes chrysocephalus, assembly GCA_927349885.1. Taxonomy (NCBI): domain Eukaryota; kingdom Metazoa; phylum Arthropoda; class Insecta; order Coleoptera; family Chrysomelidae; genus Psylliodes; species Psylliodes chrysocephalus. The sequence continues at coordinate 4,344,423 of OV651835.1, forward strand.
AGCCAAAGTTTCTTTTTCAATCTGAGCATATTTCTGCTCCGTTTGTGTTAAGCTTCTAGATGCAAAGGCTATCGGGTGCCCACCTTGAAGGAGACAAACACCTAGCCCATCTTTTGATGCATCTGTCTCTACTTCTATTGGATTTGAGGGGTCAAAAAATGCCAGCACTGGAGCTGTTATTAGCAAGTGTTTTAACTGGTTAACTGAGTCTGTGTGTAACTGGTCCCACTTCCACTCAACATCATCTCTTGTCAAATTTCTTAAACTTTAGAAAGATTGGGAATAAATTTACCAACAAATTTTATCATTCCCAATAACCTTAAAAGATCTGGTTTAGACTGAGGTAATGGCATATCTATGATTGCTTTTGTATAGCTTTTGTCTGTTTGTATACCCTCTTTTGAGAACAGCTGACCAAGAAACTTGACATTTTGCGCTTTAAATTGAATTTTTTTTAATTTCACATATTTCAGAGCTCTCTCTAGAACAATTTTTAAATTGTGATCATGTTCTGCTTCAGTGTGACCAGTGATAATTAAATCATCGAAGTATCATCCATCAATATCTCCAAATATTTCGAAATTTTTCTTTTGAAAAACCTCAGGTGCTGAATTTATACCAAAAGGCATTCTAACAAACTGGAACCTGCCAAAGGGTGTCCCAAAAGTACATAAATTTGCACTTTCTTTGTCAAGCTCCACCTGCCAGTACCCGTCTTTCATGTCTAATACTGTGAAATATCTTTTGTTACTTAGTTTTGCTGATACTTCCTCCACCGAGGGAATCAAAAAATGTTCTCTTTCAATCATACTATTTAGATGTTTAGGGTCAAGGCAGAGACGCAGGTCTTTGTTATTTTTTTCTACAATTACAAGTAGATGTACCCATTCAGTAGGTTCATCAACTTTTTTAATTACTCCTAATTTTTTAAGGTCATATAACTTTAATTTTAACCTCTCATGCAAAGACTGAGGCACACGCCTTATAGGCATTATGTAAGGACAAGCATTTTCTTTTAATGTAATATGATATTTTGTTGGAAATCTGCCTAGGCCGTTAAACACTTCATGATAATTTTTTGTTAAATCTTCAAGTGATTTAAATATTTTCTCTACAGTATTGATTCTCCTAATTAATTCTAGGTCTTTACAGGCTTGTAATCCTAATAAACGGAACACTTTTTATTACAGCGAATATTATGTTTAACTGTTTGTTCCCAATTGTGCATACTAAACTAATTTGGCCTAAGGGTTTGATTCTAAATTGGCTACTACCATATGATATCAATGTAATATTAGTATTGACCATTTTATTCAGCACTCCGAGTTTTTACAAAATACTTTCAGATAAAACGCTTACCTCAGCTCCAGTGTCTAGCTTAAATAATATCTTTTGATTATTAATTACTAAACACTAGGTCCACATTAAATTACTATCGTATTGCACGTAACTGACACTTTTCTGCACTGACAAAGATGCTACGAAGAACTCACTGTCACTTTGATCACTATCAATATGCCTTTCTACTTCCACTGCATGAGCATTTCTTTTTCTTATATTTTTGCTCCTTGAAACTGGTTCTTTAACTGGTTTGCTCCTATTTTGGCAGACATTTGCGAAATGGTTCCTTCCTTGGCATTTAGCACACGTTTTTCTAAAAGCCGGACAGTTTCTTGGGGGATGCTTATAGCCACAAGCACCACATGCACCTGAAGGTACCCTCTCTCGTCCTGTTTTGTAAATAGCACTTACTCCCACTTCATTTTGTAGCACTTTCGACTGAGTTTTGCTTACTTCTATGGATCGACAAACATTTGTTGCTTTCTCTAGAGTTAAATCTGGTTCTCTCAGTAATTTTTCCTGGGTACTTTTTGTTATGTTGGGTTCTTTTGGTAATAAAGAGTCAGATTGATTAGGAGTTTATTAATACACTTAACTTTTAACCTTCACTAGGTATACAAACATATCTTATATATCTATCTCCCCGAGTCTCCTTCGTTACCACCTAACCTTAGTCTAGCGTCTCCCTGCAGGATCGCAATCCCCGGGTTGCCACGTCTTACATCAAATCCTGACCGAACATCCCCCCTTTATAATGTGAATTTAGATAACATAGTCCTTTAAATACAAGGGTCTCTTATAGTTACGAGCTGGTCTATTTTTAACACTAGCACTTTCTCCATTATCGGTATCACTCGTAACCCTTTCCAATTCAACTTCCGGTTCTGCCGCACTTTCACTAAAACTATTATCTAGTTGAACAGCAGGTTGATATTGAACATTTTGATGAGTACAATTTTCTAATCTTGTGTTAGTAGGCTCTACTATATCCGAAGATGATGGTGTATGCGTGACCATGTGATATTTATGATTACATTGACGAACGGTTTCATTAGAAACAAAGTTATAATGTTTTGCTGGTACTAAAAACCATCTAGTTCTTCGAAAATTGCCACTATGAGTTTCAACAAGATAAGATTTTGGTTCCTTAAACTTTTGAATAACCTTTCCATATGTTTTGAGATCAGTCACCCATACACTATCATTATCCTTTAACTCTGAGAGTTCTTTGGTGCGATGACGCCTATTATAATTTTGCTTCATGTTTTCTCTGTACTTTCCTTCCCTTTGGAAAACTGGGCTTGTATCAACTGACTGATTAAGAAATTTAGGTAAAATTGGAAGAAGAAAAATCTTTCTGTTAAATAATAATTCTGCTGGAGTGAAACCGTTTTCCAGAGGGGTGGTACGGTACGCTAACAAAGATAAATATAAATCATCACTTTTTTTTATAAGATTTTTAGCAGTTTTGACTGCAGCTTCAATACACCCATTAGATTGAGGATATTTAGGGCTGCTTGTTATATGAACAAAATCATTATTTTTCGCAAATTTTTTGAATTCAGTTTGGAATTGAGGTCCATTATCTGATCTCACAATTTCCGGTAAGCCGTATCTAGAAAACAATTCTTTCAACTTGGTGATGATCACGTCTTCGGTCATTGATTGAATCTTGAATATTTCAAAGAACCGAGAAAAATAATCAGTTACAATGAGGTACCATGTTCCATCATTTTTAAATAAGTCAAGTGCAATTTTTTGCCATGCGCGATCAGGAAATTCATCTTTAAAAAAAGGTTCCTTTATATTGACCCTAAACTCAATACAACGTGGACAATTGCGAACTAGATTTTCTATTTTAGTAGATAGTCCTGGCCACCAGACCGAGGACTTAGCTCTAGCTCTACACTTTACTATGCCTTGGTGAATAAAACCTAATGTTTTTGATTGAAGAGAGTAAGGAATAATTATGCGTGAACCACGCATTAAATAACCATCACATTCTGAAATGTCATGTCTATACTGAAAATAAATAGAAACTTCTGGATCTATTTTATTTTTCTGAGGCCAGCCTAAATTAGAATATTGCTTAAGTTTTAAACAAATGGAATCTTTATTTTGTTCGGGTTTTATTTCTTCTAAGAAATAGGGCTTTATTTCAAAATTTGTAGTTATTAAACTTACAAAAATATCAGTTTCTAAGGCTAATTCATCATTTCCAGGAAATGCAGAGTTTTTTTCAAAATTTCTCGACAATGCGTCCGCTATTACTAAATCTTTACCTGGAACATAATGAATTTCATATTCATATCTTAAAAGTCTTAATCTAAATCTCTGAAGACGCGGAGTCAATTCATCAATATTTTTCGTATGTAAAACTTGAACTAACGGTTTGTGATCAGTTTCAATAAAGACTTTCAATCCGTAAACATATTCGGAAAATTTGTCACATGACCAAGTCAAAGCTAATGCTTCACGTTCGATTTGGGCATAACGTTGTTCCGTTTTTGACAACAATCTTGATGCATAAGATACGACTTTTTTATTTCCATGTTCATCTTCTTGAATAAGACATGAGCCAATGCCAAAAGAAGAATCATCAGCGGAAATTATGATTTTCTGGCTGGGATCGAAATATTCAAGACACGGACTCTCTTGCAATAATATTTTTATTTTTTCAAAGGCTCGTTTTTGAGCATGATTCCACGAAAAGGAAACATTTTTCTTCAATATCTCAGATCTGTAAGGAATGAACCGACATGAAAAGTTAACCATTCCCAAGAAACGTAGAAGTTCCTTTTTATCAGACGGTTCGGGAAATTTGACAATAGCGCTTATTCGCTCGGGGTCTACAGAAATACCATTACCCGATATGGAATGACCTAAAAATTCTAAAGACTGTACGCCGAAAAGACATTTTATAAATACCTTCTTTATAGATACGCATTAAAACTTCATTTAATATTTTATTGTGCTGTTCAATTGTTGGTGCATGAATAAGAATGTCATCAATATGAAAAATCACATTATCAAGTCCGTTTAAAATTTTACTTATTAACATAGAAAAATATTCGGGTGCACAGGTTATACCGAATGGTAACCTTTTAAATTTAAAACGGCCAAACGGTGTTATGAAACATGTTAAATTCTGACATTCTTTGGTTAGTTTAATTTGATAGAACCCGGAGGTCGTATCTATACGACTAAAATACTTAGATCCCTGAACTTGGGCGAGAATTCTTTCGACTTTCCCAATTGGAAAATGAGTGCGCATAACGGCTTTGTTTACTTTGGTGTAGTCAACACAAAGACGAATTTTGTTATTATCTTTTCGAACTATAACAATGGGACTGACCCATGGAGTGTGATATTCAACTGGCTCTATAATGTCTAACTTTTGTAAGCGTTCAAGTTCCTCTCTTAAAGGTTTAAGTAATGGAATGGGCACAACACGTGGAACCGATTGAATAAATGGCTGAACCTTTTCATCAATTTCAATTTTAAATTCAGTTTTGAAAGTACCCAATTGATCAAAAATTTTAGGAAATCTTTGTTCGATTTGTTCCAATTTAAGAAAATTGACTTCTGAAGAAACTCCATCACCAAATTGCAAGATGTTTAAATCAATTATTGCAGAACGACCTAAGATTGGTTTACATAATTCTTCAATGACATAGATGTCAGTAAAACATTTATTTTTAGAGTTACTTATTGTACCATGCAAAATACCTACAATATTTAATCTCTTGCCTGAAGGGCCGGTCACCACTCTGTTAGTGGTATGTAAGCTTTGAGTAACATTTGCATCTAGTAAAGATACAGGTATACAGGTTATATCGGCTCCGGTGTCTATCATAAATTTAAATTCTTTATTTAATTCAGAAATTTTTAAGGCAATTGACCATTCTTTCTTGGAAATTGAACTTATTTCAATTGAACCTAAATACTGATTTGAACTAGTACCATTATTGTGAGAACAATTTGTACAACTTAATCTAGGGTTAGTATTACAATCACTATTATTCGAGTAATTATTATCAAACTGGATGGATCTAACCTTTTTGATTCGACACGCAGTTGCCCAATGTCCTTGTTTATTACAGGAACGACACGTAGATTGCCTGGCAGGGCATTTTTCCCTGAGATGGTCCTCTAATCCGCAAAATTGGCATTTTCTGGAAAAGCGAGAAGATCTGGCAACCGTGCTCTCCTCCACCGTCGGAGCTGGGCTTCTGACGTCATAAGGTCTTCTGTCTCGCTCTCGCACGAAATTGGAATTTGACTGTCCTGCAACGGCGGCAACCAATTCTCCACGGAGCTCTCTGCTTTGTTTTTCGTGGAGTTCAGCTTGTTTCACGGCAATAATGCAATCGGCTAGGGTTAGATTCGCTTGCAATTGCAATCTTTCACTAGTTTTGCTATCTAACATGCCCACCATAATACGATCACGTATTAATTCGTCCTTTAGGGAGCCATATTGACAGTGCTCTGCGAGGGAATGCAAACAAGTAATAAATATTTCTACAGGCTCACCTGGTTGTTGAGCACGACTATTAAATTTGTAACGTTCGAAAATTAATTTTCTACGGGGAATGAAGTGGTTTTCAAAGGCTTGCACTGTTTCTGAGTAGGTTTCGGGGACTCGCATGAACTGTATCATCACTTCTTCGGCTTCCTCGCCAAGGATATACATCAAAATATTTACCTTCTCGTCGTCTGATTTTAAATTTTGTCCCGATACTGACATGAATCGCTCGAAGCGTTTTCGCCACTGGGGCCAAGCTTGGGGCATCGAAAAATCAAGTTTTTGCGGTGGAGACACCGGCACAGAAATTGCTTGAGACATTGAAGTCAAGACCGTCGGGGTTGTCGACGTACTTTCCGTGTTAGTAACAGGCATTATTGCGTCGATTGAGAAATCGGTGGGGTTTGGAAACACATTCACCGCACTTTACTATTTTATGCTGCTTTTTAACACGCACCACACGCTGCCACCATGTTATGTTGGGTTCTTTTGGTAATAAAGAGTCAGATTGATTAGGAGTTTATTAATACACTTAACTTTCAACCTTCACTAGGTGTACAAACATATCTTATATATCTATCTCCCCGAGTCTCCTTCGTTACCACCTAACCTTAGTCTAGCGTCTCCCTGCAGGATCGCAATCCCCGGGTTGCCACGTCTTACATCAAATCCTGACCGGACACTTTTGTCATATATACCAAAAACAATATGATCTCTAACCATTTCATCAGTTTGGGTATAGGGTATATAGCTTTCTTTAATTCGGTGACAAATGCATTGAATGGTTGTCCCTCTTTTTGAGTAATACTGTTAAAGAGATACCTTTCATATATTTCATTCCTTTTTGGTCCACAGTAGGCTTCAAACTTTTGTAACACAGCGGTTTCAGTAATTTCTTCACCTTCTTCCCACGTAAATGTGTTAAACAATTCAAGTCCTTCATCTCCAATGAAATTTAAAAACATTGCTTTTCTCTTTTCTTGAGGTTTCCCACAGTATCCCGTAGCATCCATAAAAGTTCATATTTTTGCTTAAACTTCTTTCAGTTTTCGGAAATGTTACCGTCAAGTATTAGGTTTCCTGGTGGTCTGAAAAGAGGCTCCATTTCTGTGTGTTTCTACACCTCAATTAATGATTAATTTTCTAGTTTCGGCTATTATTTAACTAGCAAATAACACCTGACACCATGTCTTATTTTGGGTGCTGGTTGTGTTGATATGTTAATAAAGATACAGAACTAGTTAGTATTAACTTTATTTTTACTAGTTGCTACAAGTTGCAGTTCCCACGTTCGACCCATGTGTTGACTTAACCTCACTCTTCTCGTCTAGCCGTGGCTATAGTTGCGGCGACGGCTAGATATATTACAGTAAGTAATTATATTTATTTATTAAATTCCGATAATAGGTACGTATTATTTTCGTGAATATTGTAATTAATTAAAGTCAAATAATGAAAAACATTCTATTCATGGGATATTTGCCATGTTTCAACTCAACTACTACTAATAATAATAATAATAATAATAATAATAGGGGGTGGATTGGCTCAGTGGTTAGAGTCATGACTTTGAGATCGGAAGGTCTCAGGTTCGAATCCCACCGTTGGCCGGGATTTTTTCATTTAATTTAATTATTTGAAATTAATTCTGATGCCTTGGTAGGATTCCCCACTCGACCATTCACTGTTGGGTTCTAATTAACAGTGCTGTTCCTAAAGTGGCGCTGGGAAACAGTAACAAAGCCTACACAGAACACGAGGCTAATGGCCGTAGTAGTCGACGCCGATGACACCAAATTAAAAAAAAAAAAAAAAAAAAAAAATAATAATAATAATGTTTATTTTACTTCTTACATATATTTTTTTTTACAAATAAATTATCTTTTAATGTAAATAAACATGGGTTAGTCCGAAAAAACCATAAGGTTGTGCTCAGAAATTACTCCTGTTTATTAGTAGCGCCATAATTGCTGATAAAAATTAATAATTATAACAATATACTTAAGATTAATAATAATACCAATAGTAATTACAATATTAATAAATGTAAATATGTGCATTAATAATAATAATAATAAATAATATACATGAATAATAATAATAATTAATTGTACTAGCTGGCAGACTAACTAATGATTAATTAATAATATGAACATGAGTATAATAAGAGTAGTTAATATTATTAAATTAAATACTTAATACAAATAATATAACAATAATAATAATAATAATAATAATAATGCGTTCTTAATAAATATTATAATTAGTTAAAAAAATTATATAAAAAGAAAAAGCATTAGAATATAACAAAACACAATTTTCAATTTTTAATTTTCAAGAACATGTAAAAACACACAGATGAAATGTAGAATTAACAAACGAATTGTAAATTATGACAAAAAAAGATGAAAAGCAATGAACAATTTTTGATGACAACAGGAAAGCATGAAAATGATTACACTTATTTGGTTAAATTTAAATTTGATGTTTTTTTAATTTTTATTTTTTTAGAGATTACTCTAGGTTTAATTTTTATTTAGATGTTTTAGTTTAATTCAATTAAGTCATGAATATTTTGTCGACCAGTATTTATCAAAAATCTTTTTAATGTAGGATAACGAATTTATTTTTCTTATATGGATTTTATAGATTTCTGGCAGAAAATTGTATATTTTAGGAGCTAAGAAGGTAAAACATCTTTGTCCTATATTTTTTTTAATAACGGGGTCTTAACAAATAATGACGATTTTTGACGAGTATCATACTTGTGATCAATTTCATGTAATATGATTTCCTTATTTTTATATGTAAAAATTAAAACTGCATGGCAATATAACTGACGAATATCAAGCAAATTGGCCTCCTGAAAAAGTAGGTCTGTGGAGAATTTCCATACTCTTTAAGTGAACTTGGTACAACCCACCCCATACAAATATACCATATTGTAGCCTTGATTTAACGAGTGCATAATAAATAGTTTTTAAGTAATGAACACTTAAAATGGTACTTAAGTATTTAAATTTATAAAGTAAACTTCTTAGTGTTTTTGTTATATTTTGTACATGTTTGTCCCACTAAGTAAAGCGTCTTTTCCGAAAGCTTATTGTTTATATAAAATTTAAGTACCTAGTCACTACATGTTTCGAAAACACTGTTCCATCTTCTGGTGCCAGTCAATATTTAATAACTGGCACCAGAAGATGGAACAGTATTTCCGAAACATATGTAGTGCCCGTAGGTACTTAAACTTTATAAAAACAATAAACACGACCGAATAAACTTTTTATTTATATAAAATTCTACTACAGTAAGAAAATTATCCTTAATCAAACAATAGAATAGTTATTTGTGTACTAAGGCCATAAAGTTGATATTTTCTGGCCGAATCAGAAGTTTGCTGCCGAGACCAAGCAACTTCTGGTTAGATCAAAAAAGAATATACGGTCGAGGTGTACACAACATTTTTTATACGACTATCTCATCAAGTTGAGCCAATATTTTTTTCACCTTCTTGTTTTTAAAAAGAAGCGTAATTGCAAGAATTGTTTCAAATTTTTATTAATCGAATAAAATTCCATCGTTAACTAATTAAATTTGTATAACATTACTAACAATAAGTATAATAAACCTATGCTTATAAAAAGCTGCTGTAAAATAAATGCGGCCAAAAAAAGTGATACTTTAAAGATGTTATTTTTCATGACAGTCTCCTAAAAAGTATTTTTTTTTTCATAGTTTTTCCAAGAAAAAATGTATTGAATTTGACCGAGATTCGATCGTGCGTCACGAAACACGTCCCGTTTGCAGTGGTTATAAACGAAATCCTTGTAGATAACACTTCCTGATGGACCTGCCACTCACCTTATAAAATTTTAGCCGGAGGTACCGTTGTACTACCTATCAGCCGCTACATTTAATATTAGTTTTTTTAATTTGTTCATGTTTGTTAAAATTTATAAGCATGTATTGTTAACTTTTCAATTTAATAAAATATATTTTCTGTATGTATACCTTTGATTTCATATCCCTAATACATTTAGGCTAAATACTAACAAAGATAAATTACTAGATTCAAAATCATCAATTTTAACATTTACAAATAATATGTTTAATAATAACAAAACATTTGATAACTAAAATAAAAAGATGTCTTGGAAATCGAATAGTATTTTATAAAACAATTAAAGTATAATATTAAACATACACAAGGTTTCTTAAACTATACTGTTCTTAATTGTTAACAAACAAATTTTAACATTTACAATTAATATTTTTAATAATAAAATGTAAGATTTGATAACTAAGATACAAAGATGTCTTGGAAATATAGAATACTGCTTTATTAAATAATGAAATATAATACATAACATAGGTTTATTAACTGTTAACAATCACATTTTAACATTTACAAATAACGTTTAATAGTAAAAGTTCACATTTGATAACTATGAAAAGTATGTCAAAGTAAGAGAAAATTTAAACCTGCAGCCTCAATCTTGCCCTTTTCGAAAGTTCTCGCAGCTGCTCCTGAAAGTTTAGCTAAATGCATTGTTGAAATTAAAATAAATAACGTTACTGCCGACGCCTTAATAGATACAGGCAGTTCAGAGACGTATATTAATAAACATTTTCTTTCTTCTGTTAATATACCTATGTTTCCCAGTAGTGGATATATAATGATGGCATCCACTTCACTACAATCACCAATAACTTGCCACTGCTTTGTAGATTTAGAAGTCAAAAACCCTAAATATAAAAATTTAAGATTATCAGTACTTCAAGATTTATGCGCCGACGTTATAATTGGTCACGATATACTTAGACTGCATTCTGCCATGGAAGTAATTTTTGGAGGTGCGAAATCCCCTTTCATAATCGGTCCGTCTCCTACCATTTGTAGTTTAGCTTTTCTAAATATAGATCCACCAACATTATTTTCAAATCTGTCAGTAAACTGCAGACCTATAGCTACTAAGTCTAGACGATTTTCAGCTGAAGATTTGAAATTTATTACTACTGAAAATGAAAAACTTCTTTCGAATGGCATAATAGAAGAAAGTAATTCACCCTGGCGTGCACAAGTTTTAATAACAAAAAGTGAAACTCACAAGAAACGAATGGTGGTAGATTACTCCCAAACTATCAATAGATTTACCTATCTAGATGCGTATCCTCTACCCAATATAGAAGATATAGTCCGTACTGTTGCACAATTTCAAGTATTTAGTACAATAATTGATCTACAAAGTGCATATCACCAGGTACCAATCCGAGAAAATGAGAAGATTTTTACTGCTTTTGAGGCAAATGGTAAATTGTATCAATTTCTAAGAATTCCGTTTGGCGTAACGTATGGAGTCGCCTGTTTTCAGCGCGTTATAGATAATATTATTAAATCTGAAAATCTAAAAGGGGTATTTGTATATTTAGACGATATTACAGTTTGCGGAAATGACCAAATTGAACACGATGAAAATCTGAAGAACTTTTTAATTGTAACAAAAAAATATAACTTAACAATAAACCAGAACAAAAGTTTCTACTCTATAAAATCAATCAAACTTCTTGGATATCTTACTGAAAACAAAACCCTAAAACCTGACCCCACTAGACTGGAACCATTATTAAAACTTCCTCTGCCCTCTAACTCTCAATCTTTGAAAAGAGCTGTTGGCATGTCGAAGTGAATACCTCAGTTTTCAGAGAAAATCCATAAACTCGTCTCTTGTAAGATATTTCCTTTGCCAGAACCAGTAACTTGTGACTTTGAAAGAGTAAAAGAAGATATTGCAAAGTCCGCTGCCACTACAATTGAAGATGATATTCCTTTTGTTGTAGAGACAGATGCCTCAGAACATTCTATTGCTAACAATTTCAGGTAAATTTTTTATGAAGAAGCATGTTAAATGTTCGAAATATGACCCGTCCGTTGAGGAAGTTGAACTAATTGAAGCCAACCCTGAATATGCGCGTGTTCGTCACATTGATGGAAGAGACGCCACAGTATCATTAAAGCATTTAGCACCCCGTGGAGATATATCTCTTTTTGATTCTCAAATTAGAGATAATTCTCTATTGGATTCTTAAAATTGACCAGACCATCAACTTCAACAAAATAATACCCAAAATCGTCCTGTAGAAAATGAAAAACCTCTTGAAATGCCTCGCCAAAATTCTCCTGAAACAAAAGATCTTATTGAACCTCAATCTAGTCAAAATTTCGACGAAAGTGCATCTGATTCTGATCTAACTAAAGAGGTCTTTACTCAGCGAAGTACAAGAATAAGGCGACCGCCAAAATATCTTGAAGATTAAGTTCAAAAATGAACTTGGGGCGAATGTGGTGTATTTTCTTAACGTACTACCTACCCTATGTATACTTGTTTATTGTATCTATGTTAACGTTAATCACTGTCAATTTTGTCAAGCTCAATTTTGCTTATTAAAGCCTATTTTCAAAAGGTAGTTTTAATTATAACACAACTAAAGGAAAAAACACATAAATAATAACTAATTAATACATAATAAACAAATCAAAATAACAACTAATAATACAAAGAAATACAAATGTTAAAAATGAAGTAATAAACCTTGTTGCTACTAAAAACTACAAGAGTTGTTTAAAATGACCTCCATTTTGTTCGATGCATTTTCTTGCTCGTTTTAAAATATGGTTGACGGCTTTTCTGAGTACATCGGGATTATTTTTCATTTCTTCGCACGTGTTTTCTATCCTCCCAACTAGTTTTTCCCTAGTATTTATGGAAGTGGAATATACTTTTGTTTTTAGATGTCCCCAAACGTGGTAATCCAGCGGATTAAAGTCAGGCGATCTTGAAGGCCCGTGATTGGGAGCACCTCTGCCTATCCACGTATTAGGAAAATTTTCATTCAAAAATTCTCTCACAATTACTCGGTAATACGGTGAAGCACCATCATGTTGAAAATATACACCGGCTATATCTACATCTGCATCGTCTAATAGAACAGGCAACATATTTTGAAGAAAATCTAAATGAACTTCGCCAGTCAGTCTGTGAGGGAAAATATGTGGTCCAATTAATTTATTATCAAAAACGCCGAACCAATTATTTACTGAAAATTTGTATCTGACGACCAAATATGCGAGTTTCGTAAATTGAACACGCCGTCATTTGTAAACTTAGCCTCATCCGTAAATATGCATCTACGTACAATTCGCCGATTTAAGAGGATCCACCTACTAAAAGTAATTCTAGGAATTTCATCGCCTGCTTCTAACCTCTGTACTTCCTGAATATGATATGGGTGTAAACGATGTTTTTTTAGTCGTCGCCATACGCTGGTATGAGGTACATTAAATGCATAACTAATTCTCCTTGTGCTCAGTTCTGGATTATTATTAACCATCTTTATAATATTTTGTTCCACATTCAAATGCTGCATTACCACGTTTGATGACATCTAAAAACAAAAGTATATTCCACTCCCATAAATAGTAGGGAAGAACTAGTTGGGAGGATAGAAAACGCGTGCGAAGAAATGAAAAATAATCCCGATATACTCAGAAAAGCCGTCAACCATATTTTAAAACGAGCAAGAAAATGCATCGAACAAAATGGAGGTCATTTTGAATAACTCTTGTAGTTTTTAGTAGCAATAAGGTTTATTACTTCATTTCCAATATTTGTATTTCTTTGTATTATTAGTTGTTATTTTGATTTGTTTATTATGTATTAATTAGTTATTATTTATGTGTTTTTTCTTTAGTTGTAAATGTTATTATTTGTTCTACTGAATGTTAGTCTCTTTCCATATTATTATCCTACATACTATTTATTAAAACTTACATGGAATAATTTATACAGGGTGCGGTCGAAAAAAAAAATAATTCTGATTTTTGGCCCTAAAACCGGACCTGAAATTATTTTTTGAAATGGTGTAGATGCATACAATTATAAGTATTGACATATCTGTAGCTTTAAGAAATATACTTCTTTAAATAATTTTAAATATACCGTAATAAAATGAATAAAACTCCGTCCGTTTCCAGTTTGTACCTCCAAAATGCTCAAAAATAACAATTTGGACTTAGAATTTCAGTAGTAAAATCGTCTGCGCAAAAATAAAATGTACATTATTGATTGGATTCAGAGATAGCCATATTCCATACCACAATACGTCATGCGTGAACTCGATGAGATTTCATCGGCTAAGTATCATTCCTCTGTAATGTTTTGTATCATTAGGAACACCAACATTGTAAACAATTATGACCAGGGTTTTCTAACCTTTTCCCTGGGTCAGAGAGAATAAATGAAAACTAAATAATGTATAGTAATAAAGATTGAAAATATATATATATATATATATATATATATATATATATATATATATATATATATATATATATATATATATATATATATATATATATATATATATATATTGTAATGATATATGTTTATGTTGCTTAAGATTTGTATTTTCTTTTAATTTAAACAATCAACACTTTACTAAAGAAAATATTAAAAAGTGATTTTAATTTGTATTCATTCGGTTCCAAATAATTTTAATAAAAAAAATAATCAAATTTGGTTCAAATTCTTACTCAATTTTCCCTGGCCAGCTCCAATCAAAATGAAAAGTTCTGTTTAACATTTAAAGTTATCAACACTTACAGTAGATACTAGTGACGTCAGCATGAAATTGACTCGTCTCTCAGTCTGGGTTCAATGGGCTATCCTATGAAATGCTTAAACTTGTAGGTTCGTTTGCTGGGAATTATAGGTTATCTAAAGAAAAGTTCGATATAATAAAACAATAAAAATTAGGTGAATGACATTTATTATTAAACTGTTAAAATGAAAATGGTATTGGTAATGACAAGTTCAATAGGAGAAGTTTCTGCTTATTATGCTCTGGTCAGTAATAATTAATCTCTATCATACTATATCTAATATAAAATTTTATTTTATACCACTAGTCTCCACTATGTCATATTTGTATGAATGAAATGTCTATTGAAAACTACTGGTATGTTCTACTTTAACATAAGCAAATCAGAAAATCTATTCTATTTTAAAGGAAAAGTTCATAGATGCATGTAAGTAACAAGAAATTGAATACCTTGGGTTTTCTTAGTACTAAAATGTTCACATGTGTATTAGGCCTCAAAACCACTATGAAACCTTAACACGCACACACTCCAAAGCTAGGGCTGCGTCCGTGTATGTCTCCTGGTCAGGACATAACCTCCTGTCAACAATTTTTTTAATATTGTTCTGGAATCACCTGGGACCAACTGCGAATTCAGTCTCAGGTTATCTGCTTCTTCGGTGAGTATTTTGCCTCTCTTTAATTATTTAAATACTACTTTTCTTTATTAAAAAATCAATTTTTTTTTTTAACTATCATCCTTTTTTGTCAAGATGAAGGAAACCCAAACTTGTCTCCCCGGAAACCAACCAAAGTCATCCCTTTTTTAATGTTCAAAATCCTATCTACTAGATTACAAAATTTTCTTTTCTAATCATACATACAGGATTTAACAAAAAGGTGGATTAATTCAATCCATTTTACACTATCCTAATCCCTAATATCTAATTCTTATAATAGTGTTTATATAAATGGCAAATTTATCATTTGAGGTTTCAAACATGTCAAAATGTTTTAAATCTATAACTGTACCAAATCAACGTTAACTATTTATAATTTTGAATTTATGAATCTTTTTTAACATATTAAATAACTTAAATTCTGCTGACATTAGTTTTAAACCCACTTCTCCTTATAAAAAAACTATTAACTAAATTTGATAAGAGGCTTTAAGAACAAACTTCCTATTGATTTTTTTAACCAAAAACCTTTTCTTATTCAACATCAATAACATTACTTAAAGGATAAGATTCCAAAAATGTATAACCAATACCATTGTTAGAGATCATTTAGAATTTAAGACTGTAGACTATAAATGTTTCTAACTTTAAATGTTTAACAACTTCCTAAAATAATTTTAATGTAAACTGTACCATTTTAATATATAATTTTAAGAGTTTTATTATGTCAGCCATAGTTTTATACCAAAAATGAAAATAAACTGAAATTATACATTAAAAATACATTCATAAATTAACTATATTTATAACACTCATCGACTCTCTCCTGGCTAAAATATTACTTATCTATCTATTCGGCTCTGTTCCGTCTATTTTTTGCCTTTAGCCTCCTTCTGACACTTCCATTCGTTTTTATTCAGTGTAGTATGCATAGTTTTCAGAATATCAAGTGTTATACTTATCTGATGCTTGGTCCTGCAAAGTTAATCTTCAGTACACCTGCTTATGTGACATCTATCTCGATGTCAAGTTTGATTGAACATCCGTTTCTTGCCTATTACTCTTATACTTAACCAGAACTAGCTTAGACTCGAACGCATATGTCTAATTCGGCCAAAACACAGCCTTGGTTCACAAATATCTATTTTACCGCTGGTTTCATTATACAAAAAACTGGAGTAAAGGGTAAAATTATCCCTTGTCCAGTATACTCGTATACACTTGAGTATTAGCCTATATTATTTTTGATTGAAGACGTATACATTTAAAAATGTCGTTTACTTAAAAATAAACATTTAATTTTGATATTTAATTTAACTCAATCAAAACATTAAATAATTATTTTCCATTTATATATGGCTTATACCGGACCTGTATGTACTCTAGTAGCATTGATAAGGCAACGTAAGGATACGTCATATGCATTATTTTTGATATACAAAACTGGGACCGGTAGGCGTGGCTTTTGCACTCACTAAAATGGCGGAAGAGCAGCACCGGATTTACAAGTTTTTATTGTCCTATTTCTGGTTAAGTATCATTATTTGAACTATAAAAAAATGAATTTCCTTTTTTATTGACATTGAGTTAAAAGGTGGTGGAAGGCCGAGGGTATAAAAGAAGGGGGTTTAAAAGCTTAAATATGCTCGGTTTTCAGCCGAAAGGTGCTGAATAAAGTAAATGAAAGAAATAAAATATAACTGATTTAATTATCACTCAAGTGGCTATTATGCGCTGGAGAATATATTATTTGCAAAATTGCAACTAATCAATGACCATGACATAACTAACTTGGGGCCGATTCCACCATTGGGTTTAACGAAGTTTAAAATGACATTTTTATATAAAATAAAATTTTAATCTTCAATTAATAGTTTAAACTTTAACACAATGGTGGAATTAACCCTAAAGCGTTGAAATCATTCACAGAAAAAATAAATAGTATATTTTTGGTTCACATAAGCGACAAAAGTAAACAGAGTTCGATTTATTGGATCAGTCCTCACACGTTTGCACTAGGGCACATAAATAACCCAATCTTTAATTTTTCTATGAGCCCAATGCTTTCTGGCTTTAAAGTACAAGGTCGCAACTGTCAACTAATCTAACCTTACTTTAATTAACAGCTTTCTCGAAATTAAAAACAAATGCTCGTACTCTAAAAGCTCGATAATCAGATACGAAACTTAATGCAAGGCTCGCGGAAAATGGCTAATAAGCAATCTCTGTGTAAGTAGATACACTATTCAGGAAATCAAAATGTGGATTAATCTTACTTGGTCTTGGTACTTTTGTAGATTCAGACTGAAAGGTGTTATCTTCAAGCAAGACATTCAGTAAATCAGCGAAGCCACAACCAGCGGTGTGCAGGTGCACTTCTAACAAATGTAAAATATGAAGTGATCTTACTTGAGACCTAGGTATAGATCCAATGACGATATTATGGTGGTTGGTTTGATCTGGGCTTCTCACCATCTGCAGAGATTATGACTATATACTTATGTAAAGGTCTACCGTATTAACACACATGCACCACAAGTGTGCCGGTCCAATTTAATTGGTCTATGCACAATAATCATGCATGTATGATTGAAAGTCAGACAAGAATGTGAAGATAAAGTTGAAGTCTCAATCATAGTTAAAGTCACAGATGAAGTTAAAGTTAACAGTAAAAGAGTTGAAATTGTAGGCTGGTGATAAAGGGAGGCCAACATCTAGGTAATAAATGTTTGACGAGTTAGGAAAAGTAACCACTAAGGTAAAAACCAGAATATTTCCTAATACACAATGTCTTCGCTAGGCAAAATAAGAAATACATTTGTAAGAGTACTTCCCAAGTGTTTTTTCAAAAGTTCTAAGAACAAAATTGACGAAAATGGCCTAATCCAAGTTCAAATTCTAAAAATTTGAACATTAAAGATAAGTATCTTACTGTAAAACAAGTAAAACACCGTTGTGTAAATAATGTGTGCTGTGATTAAATAAAAGTGTACAAAGAATAAAGTTTTAATGTTTTCTTATTTATATCTATGTGTGATATTTATTTTCAATACTAAACAAACGGTTATGATTTTGTTGCTAGTCTCATTAAAAAAGACTAAGTGAGTATTAATGTTAAATATTTATTATTATAACAATTTATATACAGTATGTTCATAATGTGCACTGTACAAACTTAAATATATTCCTGAATTCATTTCAAGCATTAAAAAATGTCCTATGAACGAATATCCAATTCTACATAGTTACCAAGCTAAAAGAGTTTAAATATCAAAAGATGTATTAACATAGTATGCCATGTGTTTGAATATGTCAAAACACAGCACTGAATGTTTAGTGGAACTTGTCGGTATGGAAATCCTCACTGATACTCCATACAAGCAGCTCGCAAACATTCATGACAAAATCATTAAAGGTACACTATGTTGACATATTATTAATTCAAAAACAGCAAAGGCTTGTTGCAAATTTAAATTTATCATAAAAAGGAAAAGTAGTTGACAAGTGTAGTACTGAGTAGCCAACTGACGTTTATAATTATTGTTGATAAACAACCAAAAGTTTTGAAAATGTGATATTTAAGTTTGTATAGTACGTCTTGCTACATCCTGTATATGTAACTGATCATTTTAGAGATGGAAAAAATGTAATCTGGATAGCTACAGCTCAAATAAACAAACGCAGATGTAGTAGATGTCCAATGAAAATAAACAAATGCATAAGACCTAAAAAATGCATCAGATGTGGATATTCTAACGCAGCGATAGTTAGTAGGTTTTTGACAGTGACACCTATGAAGATCAGTATTGTGGCAGTACCAGGGTGCATCGACGATGTTCCTTAATACTTTATTCTGGAAACGTTGAATAACTTCGATGTCACTTTTACTGGCACACCCCCAAAGCTGGCGATTCGCTTCATTTTCACCAATTCCTTTAAACGCACTAATCTAAAATAAATTATAGGTAATTAAAAAGGTATATTAATATTGTTTTAAATGAACTATAATAAAACAAACAATACTCATGTATACACAAAACATAAAGCTCTACTTTTCAATTAGCTATAAAACTAATAAATAAAATTGGTGGATGGACAGCAAATGTAGGTTATATTTAAATAGAAATAAGAATATAAAATGCCTATAAATTAAATTTGATAAACGAAATGGCGTTCGATTAATGTACTTCTCAAGAAAATGCTTGAAACATATACTGCTGAATTTAGAAGGTTACCAATTATACTTGTTGACAAACTGTATCCACGCGCTACGTTTTATTGGGTTTTTTTTGGAAATCTATAAATATTATTTCGTATGAAAAAATATTATTCCAATATAGGTAGGCCCAAAAGTTGATAGATGATTTTTTTTGCATTTTTAAAAGCATACTTTTACACATTTTATACAAACCTGTCATAATACTGTCCTGTATAATATTTATAATTTTGATACTAACCTATGAAACGTTATTCCTGTCGATTTTTCACAAAAACGTCTATCGCTAGAGCAGGAACGTATAACACAGTAAGCCATTATATACTTTATAAGTTTGTAACACTCAAAATTTGCTCAAACACAAATTAAATTCAAATTTAATTACACAAATGACACTAAAAATATAACCTATAAAATTTGACAATTTGCACTCAAAGTAATGGCGGACCGGTCCCACTTTTCGCTTACGCATGTCGTATCCCTAGGTTGCCAGATCAATGTCTAGTAGACATGGAGTAGCTGACAGTGTTGCCGTCAGTTGCCGCCACATATTCATTAGTGACATACGTTTTACAAATTCATCTTGTTACATATTTGTTGACATAAAGAGATAGAAATTTAAAGTGACGTCTTGTATTACTTCGAATGAAAAAATCGATAATACAATTTTCTAACCTAAAAAAAAATCGTGATTATATGTCAAACGAAATTGAACTTGCCCTTAAGTTTATAAAATGGCAAAATTAAATTCAAAATTACCTTCCGAATTTTCACACAGAAAAAAAGGTGTACTATATTCAAAATGATTGGTCTTATTTCAATTGCATATCCGCAAGTAAACCTCGTCTTGATTTGAAATTCTAGTAATACTTGTTCAACAATAGCTAATAAGCCTTGCTTCAAGATTAAAATCAACTTGTCCTAAGTAAAATACCTCTAATTAAATGAAGAGTATCTATTGCTCAATTGCAGTATTATGTACATCTAAAATGAAATAGTCTTACACTTTTTTTAAATATACTTTATTTATATTCAATAATACCTTGTTCTTAAATCCAATACAACTAAATTTAGTACAATAATAATATAAACCTTTCCAAGAAATGTATATCTTAAATGAAATAGTCTTACACTTTTTTTAAATATACTTTATATATATTCGATAATACCTTGTTCTTAAATCCAATACAACTAAATTTGTTACAATAATAATATGAACTGTTCCTAAGAAATGTTATTGGCGTTGACAAATATATTGATTTTGGTTGAATTATAGGATAGTTTCATTGAAGACATTAATAATCTTAAAATAGAGTTCTCACTGGTACCTATGCAATGAAAAACATTTTTCAAAATTGGTTTTAGCTAATGTACCAAATTCCTCTGTCCTCTGAGGTGTCCTACCTATATGTAAAAAATAATAATTTTATAACTACAAAACCTAAATGGAACATAATAGTTTGTCCTACTAAGAGGTCATATCTACAAAATGAATATTTTTAGTAAATATGGGTAGGTAGATAATTACGTCCTTTTAGACTTTACAAATAAGTTTTGCATATTTTACTAACCTTTTCTTATAATTATAGTAAATATTTTCTAATGTAAGTAGGTCTTTCTTATTTTGTGTCATAATAAAATAAAATGTAAGCTTATTAAATTTGTAAGAATCTTGAAATCGTAATTTTCGTAGATACGACCTCTTGTCTTAGCAAGGCAGAAGTCGGCTTTCCAAAAAGTCGTCATCCACCATCATGCATTTTTTTTACTTCTATTCTAGTTTGTTTCGTGTTCTTATGATAATAAATTTACTTATATATAATATAATACCTAACAAGAAGTGAACTAAATTTACTTACATTTAAATATAGGTATCAGGTCGCTGTGGCCCCATCCATCTAATAAATCTTCCATTTCAATTTAATTTATTCATACACTTATTAATTGAATCACAAAGAATTTAAAACAAAATGTAGAACGTAACCCTAACGATACGATGCAAATTTGTTAGACAATGGACAATAAGATGAATACGTGCTAATGCCAATTTGCCAGATTCTCTATAAATGCGTTGTCTGTGACTCTGTGAACGGGCTGTTAAATAAACGCGGTCTTGTTACAAATTTCATTCACAAGCATAAATTCGATATTATAATTTTAACAGAGACAAACCTCAAAGAAACGGACAAAATCAGAGTTAGGGATTACAATATCATTAGACAGGACAGACAGAGACACAACAGACGAAACGTACGACAAATAATTTATTTTTCATTTAATCGTAAATATAGTCTTATAGTTAATTTTTCTTACTGCGGGAAATTTCCGTGAACAAATAATACAGTTCATTAAAAACATTATCCAATAAATAATTGATTGGAACTGTTTGGGAATTGTCTAATGTTTTGATTGGTTATATTTGTAGAATTACGACGATACATTTTCTTTTGTTTTATCCTTCGAACTGCAAATTTTAAGAGAATTTAAATAGCATCATTCCCAGTTTGAAGCGGCTCGTGATTACGATCGCTTCATCCAGAGATAAGGTGTTATCCCGGCTATTAGTTCATTTTATATCTAAAAATTCATTTGCGTAAGTCTCCGTTATTTCAACAGAACTAAAATAGTATCATACTCCTGTCTGAAGCGGCTCGTGATTACGATCGTCTCATTCAAAGATAATGAGATATCCCGGTTATTAGTTTATTTTCCGTCTGAAACCCTTATTTGCGTTAGTCTCCGTTATTGAAGTGAACTCAAATAGTATCATTCCCCTGTCTGAAGCTGCTCGTGATAACGATCGCTTCACTCAGAGATAATGTACTATCCCGGTTGTTAGTTGGTTTTACTTTCCAACCACTAGTGAGTAAACCTCTTATAGGGTCCCGGTTTCAGCCTTGGAATTAGTATTGTCCCGAACCTGTCTCCTCGCATTCTCTGCAACCGCATATGATATTTTGCTTTACCGAAGCATTCAATTACATTTGATTGTTAATACCGATTAGACAATTTAACAGTAAATTTTTGCTACGACCGAAATAATACTTCCAAACGAAATAGCACGTTAAATTTTTAACTCAACAACAGAATAGACAATTCAATAATAAACTTTTACTGCGACCGTGATAATTACAAGTATTGATTTCATTTTTTTCTTTACGTCTGATTGAGACTACTCGAAAGTCATTTCCGTCCGTTTTGTTTGTTTATTTTTGTTCAGGGTTTGTACATATTACCGTGAGGGTGGGCGTTGAAATACATAAATTTATTCCTTTTCTTATGTAAGTACTTTAAAATAATATATGTGTCAATGTTAACTGGCCGTATTACTGGTTGTTAATTCCTAAATTTATTTCCCCCTTATATTTCAGCTAGTGATTAATTCTGTACCAGCCCAAGCAACGATTAAAGCCCGTTACTTGTGGCCTACTATTACCTGTGTCTTAGTGACCTTTGAGCCCTGGAATTTTTCATCTTCATCTGTAGCTACCCGAGTAATTTCGACGCCGTTTCGAAAGTTCGTGAAGTAAACCATCACCAAAAATCTGGCGCTCGAGAACCGCCCGTAACCAGCGTCATTCGTAAGGAATCGTTTTCTCTGTGTCGAGAAAACCCCTTACAATATTATAAAATGCCCAGGCGTTTCATAAAACGATGGTCAACACGCGGCCAGATTGTCAAATGTTTCACAATATTCTCTTCTTGACATTCCGGCGGGTAAAGAGTTTCAGTCGTTTTGTGTTTTGTAAAACACTGTCGATTTAACAATTTATTTTCAAATTTTCTTTGGCATTATTTATTTTAACTGTCAAAATATGGACGTTAGTGAAGTAGGACTCGTAGGCGTAGACAAGAAATATTATTATTCTCAATTAGAGGATTTTTATGCCGGTAAGTAATAAAACCTAACCTCAAACTTTTAAGTAACAGTTATTGCTGTCCTTACTTTGAATATCAAGTAAAATTTTTCATTTATTTAACAAAATATAATATGGTCATGATCAATGTTGTAATCTACTTCTGTACATTTTATACATTGTAAAAATACCAGGCGTTCTTAACTTAACTGCTATACATTCCATTAATGCGTAATTGTTTAATTCAACATTTCAATTTATGTTATTGACACGCAAACAATTTTTAAATAAAAATTATATGGATTTAAAAATATTTGTGGATATACAGGGTGTTGCGTTTTTGCCAGGCAAATAATATTTTAATATTTTTTACACCCTGTTTTTTATTTTAGTTTTAGAATGGTTTGGTAATACTGCATTCAACCCTAGAATTTTTTAAAAAATATTACAGGGTTTCCAAGCAATTATTTTTTATATGAAATTAGAGAATGATCCAGACCCCAAATTAAATTATCATAATTTCGGTAGGTTTACAATAATTTTAAAATTATTTAATATGCCGACTTATAAGATACTAAGCTTACCACGAATAGTGGTGATAGAACTGGTTTATGTTATACAGAGTTTATTGTAACATGTCTTAAATATGGCTAATTTTAAGTTCAATTAACTTAATTTTTTCAAATAAAACATATTATTTTAGCATAAACTTCCTTATTTAACTATCCAACGATAGCAACTTGTTAGCCAATAACGTATATACAGCGTATCCTACAATGCGTAATTGATCAAAAGCTGTTTTATTATTGGAAATACGAAAAAAATTAATATAAAAGTTGTATAGCCAAGTTTAATAAAATTATTCTGAAATATGCAGGGTGGTCCATAAACGAGGGACTGACCAAACACCCTGCAGGTAGTTATAAATATTTGATTGTTTTCACATCTTCAAACAATTTTAATAGACTTTATTTATTTGCTATCTTATATAAAGGGTGTGTTTAAATGCGAGGTAATGATTTTCTCAATTTTTAAATGGAATACCCTATATGATATACCACCAATTTATTAATATTCCATTAGAAAAATTAATAAAATCGTTTTGACTCATCCTATATGCAACATAGCAAATCTGTAAAGTCAATTAAAATTGTTTAACGATGTGAAAACAGTAATTACCTGCAAGAGTGTTTTGCTTTAAAATAGTATAGATTTCGCCGGTACCTCGATTATGGACCACCTTGTATATTTAAGAATTATTATTAAATATGGTCATACAACTTTAATATTAAAAATTTCTTCGTTTTTTTAATAAAGCACCTATCTATCAATTACACACTGAGTGGACACTCTTTATATGTTATTGGCTAGCACATTGGTATCGTTGTATTAGCAAATTTATAAAGAATTTTATGCTAAGATGATATATAGGATGTTACATTTGAAAAAATTGAGTAAATTGAAATTAAACTTAGCCATATTTAAGACATGTTTGAAAACACTCTGTATAAATTAAACCAGCTCTATCATCACTACTTGTTAGCTTAGTATCTTATAAGTCTGTATATAAAAACAATTTTTAAATCAATGTAAATTTACCTAAATTATGATAATTTAATTTAGGGTCTGCATCATTCTCTAATAAAAAAAAAATAATTGCTTGGCAAAACTGTAATATTTTTTAAAAACATTCTAGTGTTGAATATAGTATTACCAAATCATTCTAAAAATAAAATACAGGGTATTATATTAAAAATACATTT
This sequence comes from Psylliodes chrysocephalus, assembly GCA_927349885.1. Taxonomy (NCBI): domain Eukaryota; kingdom Metazoa; phylum Arthropoda; class Insecta; order Coleoptera; family Chrysomelidae; genus Psylliodes; species Psylliodes chrysocephalus. Next base: position 4,369,442 of record OV651835.1, read on the forward strand.
GTTTTTATTTGTCAGGCATAAATCCAACATCCTGAATAACAAAAAATATTTCTAAAATATGTATTTTTTCAATCCATATAATTTTTATTTGAAACTTGTTTGCCTGTTTATAATAAAAATTGAAATATTGTACAATTACGCACTAATGGGACACCCTGTATTTTAAACGAAGATATAAAGGGTCGGTTAAATTAGGACAAAGCTGCGCCTTTTTTATTTATTTTCATATTTTATGTATAATAAAAACTTTTTTAAAAACAAGCTTTCGTAGATTGTAATAACTGGTGCGCATTCGTAGATTGTAATTGATATGTCCTTTAATTTTTAGACAAAAAAAAAAATGCTCAGAAGAAACCATGGTCATCCCAGAGACATAAAGATGTACTAGATATATTATTTCAAGCAAGATTGGCCGTCCAAAATTCACGAAGAAGAACAAATGAACAGCATTATTTTGGAAAACAATATGACACAATTGAAATAGGTGGACTTAAGAAAGTTATTAAAAAAGATTGTTTGAAACAGATCCGATAACATTTGTAGTACCTTATGAAGAATTTTATGATAGACTAATGGAATGTCACATATCTACGGGACATGGAGGCAGAGAAAAAATGAAATCTGCGTTAAGACCAAAATTTTGGAATCCCCGCACAGTTATTGAAATATTTGTGAAGTGCTGTACCCGTTGCGTTGAAAAACGAGGACAACCTCGAAAAGGATTAGTAGTAAAGCCTATTTTGTCCGAAGATTAGAATCATCGCGATCAAGTTGATCTTATTGATTTACAATCAACGCCAGACAGGGAATATAAATAGTTACTAAACTATCAAGATCAACTTACCAAATTTGTTCACCTAAGACCACTAAAAAGCAAACGGGCGGAAGAAGTTGCTCATGAGCTTCTAAAATTTTTTTTAGAATTTGGAGCCCCGAAAATTTTACAAAGTGACAATGGGCGTGAATTCGTCAATCACATAATTAAAGAGATGATGTCGAAACGGCCAGCTTGTAAAATAATAAATGGTCGCCCGAAACACCCTCAGAGTCAAGGAAGTGTTGAAAGAAGTAATCAAGATATTGAGAATATGTTGAGAGCTTGGCTTCATGATAATAATACTCAAAATTGGTCACTTGGTTGCTATTTCGTGCAGTGGCATAAGAACTCTTCGTTTCATAGGATCATCTGGCGATCCCCTTATAAAGCATTATTTAGTGTGGATTTTTAAGTTGGCCTTTACTCGATTAGTTTACCACATGAAACTATTGGAAATGTTTCGACAGAAGAGGATTTGGAGGCTTTAGTTAAATATACCTTTGTAAACAATGACATCGAGGAAAATCAATTTGTAAACAATAATCAGAATGAGACCGAAGAGATTTATAATCTTGATGATATTCCAGTTGTCCTACAGGAAACTATTAACGACAGCGAAAAACGACATAGTAATGAGCGAATTATTTTTAAAGAGTTACCAATAGAACAGAAAATTGTAAAAGAATAATATTGCTACGGAAAACAGCATTTCTGACACACAAATAATAAACCAGCTGGAAGATATTCCACATCATCTGGAAACGGAGTAGACGAATAACAATTATATAAATGAAAATTATGCAATTGCACAAAATGAAAAAAAAATCATCTGATAGGGGGCCGCTTGACCCTAAAGCTGTATTAGGAACTATTCTTGATGTACGAAATGGAGTATACCAGATAGAAACTGAACATGGGCGCCTAAATCGATGGTTTTCTAGGGACGAACTTAACTTGGTTAATTCGTCAAACTTAAATACTTTTGTCGCACCAGAAAATAACAGTATTACATTAAGAGAAGCTGTTTCTAAGGTTTCTTAATATGGTGGACAAGGATTTAAAAAATGCCAGTGCAAACTTAGCAAAGTTCAATGCTGTAAAAACAAATGTCTTTGTTGTAAGGCACAGGGAAAATGCCATAGTAGGTGCCATTTCAGTGGTCCATGTTCTAAAAAATAAAATATGTTTATAGTTTCTTTTAAGCTTACCAAATGTTGTTTTATTCAAATTTATTTAAATATTTTATGTTCATGTTCTTCAGTTTTATTTGTATTAAAAAAATATGTAAATATTCGTTACGTTGTTTTAATTCACGTGGTAACCCATTTGGCAGCGTGTTAACCATAGATTACTGTGAATAGATGGGAAACTCAATGGTAAAATTCTGAGTCGATGTGCTGCCATCTATCAAATTGGAGAGGTACTAAAATTCAATATGGCCGCTTAGCGCGGGCTTTTTAAAATTTAACTTTCTGCTAGTCGCGCAAAAATATAATGAAGAAAATAAAAAAAATAAATTGGCAAAATATTTGACTAGTTTCAAATCATAAAACAACCATATTGACTGTTTTGTGATTTAAAAATAGTCAAATACTTTGCCAATTTATTTTTTTTGTTTGATTTTCTTCATTATATTTTTGCATTAATTTCAAACTTGAAATAAAATGCAATTTATTTTATTTTTTTTTAATACAGTAAATTAACGCCGCATCATATAATTTATCTATTTAAACATGGAAATACTCAAACAAATATGCATTTATACCATTAAATATTTATAAAACAAACCTATCAAAAATGTTTTCTGTAACAAAATCCGACATATTATATAAGTGCTCAAGATCAATATAAAAGTTTTGCGACTTGTAGTGGCAATAAGTTTCAAAAATTTAAGTTGAAGCATCATCCTTTTGGTGTCTTACTATCAAGGCAAATTTGAGGGTGGATAAAATTTGCCATATTATGCTTATTGAGTCGACTAGTTAAGTTGAGGAACATTTCTTCATTCGATATGGTTTTATTGATTTATTTGTACAGCACATGTAGTTATCAAATTCTTATTCATCATCTTGGCACTGTGATAAATGAATTTAACTTTCGAGCTTAAATTAAACTTACACACGTTTGGACCTTTGAAGATTTTGGGGTGTTTTCTTGTTTGATGTCAATGGCATTGAATCAAATTTTGATATTTATGGCTAAGGCTCAAATATTTCATCGATCTACAGGGTATTTTGAAGGGCCTTTATAACAATGATCATTTAAAAACTGAAAACAAAAGGAAATTTAAATAACAAACTAATTATTTTAACACTGAATCAAAAACAAGTTTGTAAATATTACTTACCATTGATATGCCAGTACAAGATGCATTTTTCTTAAGACACTTATTACAAATTGTATGTTTATCCTTAATATGACGACCGCATATTTAATACGTGGTATAAATTGCATCACTACCAATATTTGGAAGTGCTTCATTGTTCGTTGCTGAAATTCATGTTCCCATCTCTTGAAAACATGCTTAAAATTGGAAGGTGTTGAAAAATAAATCTAAGATTCTAGATGAATCAAAAATCAATACACCCATGAATACACCTTCAAATGCGACAGCCATTTTAAGTTTTCCAAGTATGAAGTTTTGTTGACAAGCTGACAACTGACATTTCGATACGAGCGCCATCCCGTGAATTGGAGTGGTACTAAATTACCGTCCTCATGTTTTTCCATTTGAGTTACCAGCCCCTGGTGTTAACCGTCGTTTTATAAAATGCCTAAAGTCTATTCAGATTTCATTTACGCCGCGTCAAAACAATCTCTCCCATCCAGCAACAGCTCACGTGGCATTTTCTTTGCGCTTCTATTGGTTAATCGGTCGTTAGTCATTTAGACGACGCGCAAATATTTTTTGTCAGAGTCGAATTCAGTTCAATTTGGATAATTATAAACGGCGTTTTGGTAGCATTCACCGTGTTGGTTAGTTTGGACATTTTGTATGTTTGATTGATTATAATTCATTATATTATAGTTTAGATGTACATATATTGTGTTATTTATTTTTGTTCTGTTTTTGTGGTTGTTGTTAGTTTGAACATTTTTTACTCTATTTTATGGACATTTAATTGACTATATTTTGTAACTCCTGCGTGACACTATGTCCTCCACAGATACAGCAGATGAAGTCCAGAAAAATGTTTTTACTCCTTCTAAAAAGCGACCGAAAAAGGGACATTTGGTCATCCGTACTAAAGAAATGGTTCTTAATATTTATAAGCATTAAATTTTATAGAACCCTGATATGTTGGTACATGATGTTGAAAGGAGAGTTGCTGATAAAACAGGGATGTGCGCTAAAACAGTTTTTAATGTTATGAAGAAGTATAGGCAGATTCATAAATTTTCTGAACCAAAAAGAAAGCTACGTTATAAACAAATTAGTGGCTCTGTGGATGATTTTGATAAAAATGCAATAAGGCGCAAAGTACATCAATTCTTCTTTAGAAATTAACTTCCAACAATCTATAAGGTTTTATAAGAAGTCAACGATGATCCATATTTGTCTACGTTTAAGCGAGCTACATTTTACAAGCTTTTCAAAATCCTTAATTTTAAATTTAAAACTCGAGGAAAAAATGGTTTGTTTTTAGACAAAATGAAATTGTTTCGTCCTACGCCACAAAAAATAAAACGGTACAGAGAAGAAAAGCAAAAAATATATTATCTTGATGAGACTTGGATTAAAAGTATGTTTCGATATGTCGGTTTTATCATCCAGACAAGCCTTTTTGAAAGAATTTTTAACTGGTTTTAAAAACCCATCAGGTATGTGCGTAAAAACAGCTCATTATATGCAATATTGGAAGTGAAGAAGGCTTTGTCTCTAATGCACTTTATGTATTTAAGTTGAAAAATCCGGTGACTACCATAAAGAAATGTGTGGAGAATCGTTCAAAGAGTGGTTTTCAAACACCCTACCAAAATTAGAAGATAACTGCATTATTATTCGAGAAAGCTGGAAAAAATACCTACAACGACGTCTAAAGAAGGTGATATTTAAAAATGGCTATAAGGGAAAATAATTGAATTCGACTACCAAATGCTTAAGTTCCAACTTCTGAAACTTGGTAAGCAATATAAACATTATGATAGGTTTGTAATAGATGAAATGGCTAAGCAGCAAAACAACATAATATTGAATTAATCTAGGTTGACGTTAAACAATACGTAGCAGATAAAAACTCAACATTTAAATCTGGAGACATTAAAATTCTTTTTGAAGAAGTAATATTATTAATTTCTCCAGAAAAATGGAAAAAGTGTATCGACCATGTTCGCCAAAAAGTTGAAGTAAAAATGTGGGAGTTGGATAATATTATAGAGGTTTAAGTAGAACCACTTGTAATTTTGATTAATGAAGATAGCCCTTCAAGTCTAACTAATTTATCCGATTCAAAATAGTGCTAAGTCAAGTAAGGAAGATTGCTATAATACAGGGTACAAGGTGTTTAATCTAAATACTAGTAGAACAAGAACAATAAAGAACAAAAGTTGTTGATACAAAAGGTTTCTTTTTAAGATGCACAATTTTAAATCAAATACCAAATTCAAATACCAAATACCTCTTATATTTAAAGGTTTATTAGTGCTTTTAGTAGATATATATTAGCTATTAAAGAATTTGCAATTATTTGGACACCCTGTAAAATATAATTTTATAATATGATTGTTTTAATGTTCTGTATCACAGTAGACATATATGTAATGAACTAAATATAATGCAAACATCTCTTTTAAAGTCAAATACATTTATTAATTTGTATTGCAGGTTAACGCAGTTTATGTCGCTCACCTATCTTCGTCCAGAAATGTCACTAAAGTCTGGGAGACCGTGTATGGCATTTATTTTATAGTTTTAGTTTACAAAATATGTTTTTATCGTAATAAAAAATAATTTCACAATTAATCTTTTATTTTACATTTTTGCAAGACGGAAAAGTAAAATACGGCCCTGCTCAATTTTAGCGTCCACCTGCTTCTGTTTACATCAGCCGTAAATTAAATTTGAATAGACTTAAGGCGTTTTACAATCTGACTAGCCAAATAGGAAAATAATGAAAGTGAAACGAGATTTTGACAATCTGGCCGCCTTTTGTAAAATGACTAGACATTTTATAAAACGGCGAGTTTTACAATTTGGCTACGACATATACATCATTAAGTATCATTAGACTAGTATGCAAATTTAGAAACAAAATATGTAACCTGTTACCTTCTTTAAAGAGCAATATAAAACATACCGGATGTTATTGGAATACATGGTACATATTAAACGAGATTAATATTTAGACTCGCCTGCAATGTGCAAAAATTATATTTTGAAAATTTATTTAATATAATTGAGAAAACGATAAAACTTTGAAAATGTATGTTTACCCTTTCAGGACGGTAATCGACCTGCTGAGATATATATTGTGTTAAAGTGTAAATAAAAATTATATCCGTGTTATTCCATAAAAAAATTAATATCTTCCTAACTGACTTCTGACAGTTGACCAATGGAATACTAAGATATTTTAAAATAATGTTAATAAATCGTCAGAAGTGAACTGGATGAAATCAACTATTAAATACGAGATATAATGATGATGGATCGAGTGGAGCACCAGCACTCTCACTATTGCTAATATCTCCGTTATTCTTTCACCTAGCCTTCTGACGATTTGCAAGTAATTTTATTTTGAATTACAGAATAAAAATTGTCAGAAGTGTACCTAGTGACATCATTGTTGCTAAATTTTTCGCAACATGAGCGCCTTCTGACGACTTTTTCTCTTCCACCTACACTTCTGACAATTTTTTCCCTACTTTTATACTATCTCCAATAATACTGCAAATTTTCAGAGCTGTACCTTTTCACTTATTTTGCGAAAAAAAATTGCATGTTTAACCCCCTACCCAGAGATAAGGGAGATAAAGATAGGAAACGCCCATAAGAAGCCATTGCTTAACAACGACCAGCTTTATCGCAGTTAACATCTGACCCACTATGTGGCGCTTTCATCGATATCAAACAACACAGCGGGAAATTTAAAAACCTGATAATAAAGTTTGCATAAATATAAACTGCACTCTCATGTTCTTGTAAATAAACTTAAACAATGTAATTACGCTGATTTATTTATTAAAAAGAATACTACACTTACAGTCTATTATCGATTAGTTATTGTGAATCTATATTCATGACAAATATTTTTTTAATTTTTGATTGTTATTTGTAAAACTGTATTTTTAATTTTATTTTGGTATCATATTTAAAAATGTTGAATGCAAATTCAATAATGGGAATTCAGATATTTTCCTTCCTATATAAAATCTTCTTTTCTAACGTATTGAAGCTATTTTCTTGTTCTAAAACAATAAATAATACATAAACACCTACTTTGTGACAAAAGTTGATTACTATTTGTGTTACTTACATGAATAGATCTTACCTATTTTGGTTAATTAAAGAACGCCACATTGGAGTTGTTAAATTTGTTCATGTGGCATGTGTTACTAATGCAATACGTTCTCCGACTTATTGTAATATTACAAAATATAATTATTGTTCTTAAATTTCACACTAAAACAGCTACAACTATTTCGCTTAGTTCATCTAGAGGATAACACAATCATTAACTCAAAATTTAAAATTTAAATTCGGTATACTTAAAACTGACATTTATATTTACAAACTGTCCACTGCTGTATACGTCTACTGTCTGTCTCAGTGTTGCCAACCGTACGATTTAAATCGTATTTATACGATTTTTTAACTCTCTGTACGATGTACGATTGCATCAGTGAGATCGTACATAAAAATACGATCTTCACTTTTTTTAGTAGGTTTATTTAAATATCTGCGACAACTTTAGGTTCTGACTTAAACAATAAAAATCAAAAACTACTTGCAAGTATTCATAGGCCGTTCGTAATTTCTAAAGGCAGTCATTTTCATTCCTTCGTATCGTGATTTTGACCATGGTGATTTTGTACACCGATTATCACGGCATAAGAAAAGCTTGCATGCAAAATTTCAATCACTTTCATGTGACAGTCATTGATTACTTTAAATGTGTTAATTTAAAGTTTCATGTATTTTATTTAGTTTTTTTATTCGTTGTAAACATTTTTATAAATAGATAAATAAATTATCATCCCCATTTTTTTTATTTTTTTCATTCCATTTAAGTTATATTATGCTATTCATGTATCTATTGTACAATTTTTTTGTCGAAATACCATTTTTCTACTCTACTTGTACGATCTCTCAAAAAAAATATTTGGCAACACTGGTCTCTCTAGAAACGACGTAGACCTGTAGTTAACATCTGAAACGCTAGATGACGCCATTGTTGCTGTGGTCGTTGCGTTTCCAATCTTTATGTCCCTAATCTCTGCCCCTACCCTTACTTTATACTTCCAAGGTAACTTCTGACTGCCCGTCTCTCGTTATGTTGGTAACAATAGGAACGGCAAATAACAAAATTTTGACTTTGTGTCACCAGCTCTCCGTCTACGTATAATGTGTTGCCTTTACCAAAGAATACCTACCCAAGAAGCGAAACAACTGCCAAGTTTTCTCAGTGTTTTAGAGGTGGTTTAAGGTGATTACAGCACCCCCTTATAATTTTTGGACAAGGATATCTCAAAAAGCAATTTTTTTAAAAAATTTAAATTTAGCCAAAATAAATTAGTCAATAACATACAGAATATGCATATTTTTTTAAAGTTTTAATTCCTTCCAGTTTCCGATAAAAAAATCAAAGGGCTTTAAATTTTGAAATATCATAATAAAAATAAATACATTCCTCAACAGCACTATTCTTAATATAATCCCGAAATTTGAGTTATTAATGTCTTATTAATGATTTTTTTCAAATTCGCCAAAATTAGTGGCTAAAGCGCCTCGTTAAGTGCTATCTTCTAGTGTAAACTGGTGTAAATCGTTGCAAGAAACGAATGATGGCCGAGAGTGTACAATACGATACTTCCAGGCGCGTTACACTAGAAGACAGTACTTAACGAGGCATTTAGCCACTAATTTTGGCGAATTTTAAAAAAATCATTAACAAGACATGAAGAGCTTAAATTCATGGATTATCAGTACACCTAGGACTTTGCTAGGTACTGTTTGCAGGCAAATCTACGTCGTTTTTGTTATTGATTACACTGTGACAGCTGTCAACTAAATATTTTTCATTTTCTAAGTTTATCTTTGCGCCAGAGTAAGTAGTGAAACACATATAGGGATCAGGTCCATGTCAGAGCCCGAAAGGGCACTCCAAACTGCCGTGAAAGGCTTTGAAACACTCTACACTAAGAGACTAAAAAGCAAATGCCGGGTTGATACGGATGCCATTCAAAAGGTTGCCAAACTAAGCTCTCCGAGACTATACAAAGCCAAATTAAAGAATAATATTCCATACGCAGTGAGTACCGATTGTGAGCAACCAATACTAACACCTGGGGTCAGTTGTACCATCCAGGGGGACCCCCTGGCCAATTTTTGTAAGGAACGACCTTCAAATGACCCACAAAGACTTGTAGGCATTACTGAAGATCAAAACACCCCCACAATAGGGGATACGGGCTCGCCGAAGCCATCCCTGACTGGATCGGAGGACATGGAGTTCCACGACAGTCAGGAATCTCTGGATAGCTCTAAAAATGAGGATAATAATGCCAATAAACCGGACAAAGAGGTTGAAAAACTACTAAACATACTCGAAAGTTCAGATGAATCGATACAAAGTAACGCTATGGACACTACTGTGGTTGAAAAAACCAATGAAGTACCCGATGCAGCGACTGATGCTGCAAATAATTTCGAATCGGGGTATAGTCTATCGGAAAATCCCCCACAAAGAGTTATAAAGACGCTACCGCTACCCTCTAATGTAGTAGCTAGGCTCCTAGACTTTAAAAACAACGACTTCAGTGGCAATATACCCCCATTCCATCCATACAAACCGACTGAAGGGTACGAGAGTGGCCAGAAGAGTGATGAATTGAGTAGTTGCTTGACTGGTCAGATCGTGAACCCTCAAATACCTCTAACAGCAAAGGATATGCATCTCTCCAGAGATCCCAGGAGACCTCCGTCCCCTAGAAACAGATCATATTCAGATCCTAGGTCACGGAAAAATGACTTACCAAGCAGGGTTGCAGAAAACATACTCCATTATGACAGCCACACCTCAGAAGAGGAGAGTAGGGGGGCTATATCCAAAACATTCCCTGATTTACCTCATTCTCCCAACAGCCGCTTTGAGCTAAGGACCCAAGCTCAAAGAGAGCAATATATAAGAGAGCAAAAAATAGCAGAGCTTGAAGCAGCCAAGGAAAAAGATGAACCGTTCACTATCCCCCGAAAATTCAGCTCTAATTTTAAAAAGCTGATTAGAGAAAAATCAAAAAAAACTATTACCCCCACCAAAAACTCTTATCAACCTCTCTCTGAAGACTCAGAATCAGAGCTTGAGGACGAAATAGGGAAAATAGTTAAAAAGAGGAAAAAAGGAACAAAATTCGTGCCCTTAATATTGGAAGATAAGACACAAAGCCTCCCGCAAAATGCAACGCCGAATGAAGCAGCCAAAACTTCTAAAAGCTCCACAGAAAATGCAACAAACAAAAACAAAAACCGAACATTAATGCCTCCAATTGTCATCGATGGCAAAACAACAGATCAGAAGGCATTAATAAACGATTTAAAAGGATTAGTGAAAGGAGACTTCAGTCTCAAACACACTAATTATACAACAATTCTATTTACTGAAAACAAGGAGGACCATAATAATGTATTAAAAAATATGAAAGATGAGAAGATGTCATTTCACACGTACACCCATAGAGACGACAAATCTCATGCTTTTGTTATCCGAGGACTAGCCGAAGGAACTAAAATCACTCATATTGAAGAAAACCTTATTGAGGAACATGACATAAAGCCAAGATCAATATTTCAAATGAAAACCAAAGAGCGGCCCCTATTTCTGGTAGTCACGGATCCCGCGTTGACTCTAGAATACCTGAACAGAAATGTAAGACGCGTTTTATATACCAGAGTCACGTGGGAACTTAGGAAATCTTCGAAACTCATCATCCAGTGCCACAACTGCCAGCAGTGGGGGCACGCCACGGCTAATTGCGGGAGGCCATCTCAGTGTGTTAAATGCGCAGGGGATCACCATACCCGGACATGCACCAAAACGAGAGACACTCCAGCCACTTGTGTCAACTGCGGGGGTGATCACCCTGCGAATTACACTAAGTGTAAATCATACCTCGAAAAACTAGAGAGGCTGGAAGAGAGGAGGCCAAAACCAAAAGTAAAGATGGTTCCAGCACCACCACCGGCAGTAAATTACTGGAAAAATAGAAATAATCCAAACTCTACAAATCCCCCACAAGATGAATTTCCCGAGTTGCCGAAACAAAACAATAAAAGAGACAATGGTCCAATTAAAAGAGACAATGCTCCAAATACAACGTCCAGAAGCAATCCACCTACTCCCAGCGGAGCCATGAGTGATATCACGGCCCTAAATGCAGAGTTATCCATTCTTAACAGGTTAGTCAATATAGGGGAGCTAACCAGGGCAGTGAGAGCGCTTAACGCTAAACTTTTAGAATGCCATAATGGGCAAGAAATATTCGAGACCTACAATCTATTCATGACTAATATAGACGTAAATTTCAAACTTAGGAACTGAACTCTTGGAACGTAACAATCAAAAACTCAAAGTTTGTTTTTACAATGCAAATGGGATGCGCAACAAATCAGCTATTGTTCGCAGTTTCATTCATAAACATAAATTCGACATAATACTCATAACAGAAACTTACTTCAAACCTAACATTACATTTAAAATACAAGACTATGAAGTAATAAGGCAAGATCGGCCTGATCAAAACGGTGGTGGGGTAGCTCTCATAATCAGTAACCAAATTACCTACAAATTATTGCATCAGCTTGATATATCTCAGGAACATTTAATAATTCAAATAAATAACATGATATTAGTAGGAGCATATAATTCACCAACTAATAAATTCCTAAAAACTGAATTAAATATCATAATGTCGGCTGGCCCCAGGGTACTTTTATTTGGGGACTTAAATTGTAAGCATCCCTCATGGGATTCAAATTGCAGGTTTCAAAACAACAGTGGAAAAAACCTGAACGAATTCGCCGAAGACAATGACCTAATAATACATTACCCTGAAGACCCCACCCACTTCCCCTATTCCGGATACACTCCCAGTACGCTAGACATAGCGGTAGCGAAAAACATTCCCAACATAGACAACACTATGACTATTAAGACTCTTACATCGGACCATGACCCTGTATACTTGGAGATTAGAACCACACGCATAATCCCAAGAATACAGGGACATTACTACGACTACAAAACCACAAACTGGCAGACATACAGAAAGACTCTAGATGACAACATAACAATTACAAACAACATTACAGACGAATACTCTCTTGAGGAAGAATTCAGAAAACTCACAAATACTATAATATTAGCAAGAGAAAAATCTACTAAAAAAATTCTCAGAAAATCTCACAAGGATAATCTTCCTCAAGAGATTTTAGACCTAATACAAAACAAAAATTACTTACGCAGACGTTGGCAGACAGACAGGACAGCCGCTGACAGGGTAAGATTACATGATATAGGTAAAACCATACAAAAACTCATTACGGAACACAGAAACCTCGAATGGCGTAAAACCCTGGAAGCGGTTAACGTACGTGACAACTCAGTGTGGAAAATTGTGAGAAAATTCCGAAAACCTTTTTCGCAGCTTCCCACACTGAGACACAACAATGACATATACTCGACAGACGACGAAAAAGGGTCAGCCTTCGGCGAATTCTTTCAGTCAAACTTCGTAAATCGCCAAATAAATAATGAAGCTCAACAAAATATAGAGAATGTAGTAACGGACATCAAAAACATGAACATCCAAGAAGTTCATAGCAGTATTCTAACCTCACCTAAAGAAATCTATGACATTATAAAGCGCACTAGAAGCAAAACTGCTCCGGGGATAGACGGTATTCATAACAAACTGTTAAAAAACCTATCAAAAAAGGCAGTAGTACAACTACATTATTTAATCAATGCCATTATAAAAATTCAAAATTACCCTAAAATTCTAAAAATTGCGAATATCGGATTCTGCGGAAATTGCCACCAGGAGACTGGACATTCATATTAATCGAACGTTAGTCCCCTACCTTGAACACAACAAAATTCAAATTAACGCCGCAAAAACAGAAAGCCTCTTATTAACCCGGAAAATTAAAGACCCCATCATAACTGGCCTGAAAGTACAGGACCAGAAAATTACTACTAAAAGCAAAATAAAATACTTGGGTTTTATCTTGGATAGGAGGCTAACGTTCAAGGACCATATAGCCGACAGGTATGGGAAAACCATGGGAGCTTTTAAAACATTATATCCCATGCTACACAGAAGAAGTGGGGTTACATCAACAAACAAGCTTTTACTATATAAACAAGTCCTCCGTCCTATATTAACATATGGATGTCCGGTCTACTGTTCCATGGCTAACACGCATTTCCAAAAACTCCAGAGAATGCAAAACAAGTGTCTGAGGCTGGCATTGGGTTACGACCGTTATGCCAGAATCAATGACATGCATGTGGAGACATCCATTGATCCTATTAAAGCACATATTCTAAAATTATCGAACAACTTTTTTAGTAAATGCATTCCTAATAATGTTCTAGAAGACATAATTAACATATTCGATGGGGATGGTGCAGATAGGAGACATGGATGTCTGCATAGTGCACTCACAATATACACACGTACATCCCTCCTTAACAACAAGACAACACTGAATAATTAAATCCAGTGTTGCCAACCTTGAAGTATACTTTTTCCCTCTTCTTACCTTAAAAATTCCCACTTTTATAAAAAAATTCCCTCCCATTAATAAAATCGGTTTTATATCAGAAATACAAGCATCTTCATATTTTCCAAACTATATTTATTAAAAGAAAAACGAAGGTACATAACAAAGTATAAAAAGTATAATCTAAAAAACATAAATCTTTTAACAAAACTTTAAAAATATATTAAAGAATAAACAATTTTAATTTTGTTTATTTTTAAAATCATACATTTTTCACAATTTGGACTGAAGTAAAAAATTCCCGTTTTGAGTTAAATTTTTCCCTTTTTCCCTTTTGTATTGAAAATTCCCGCAAAACGGGAAATTTCCCTCCGGTTGGCAACACTGATTAAATCACAAAGTCGACTTCTTGACAAAAGCAGTCGGACGGACGACTGCACGGTGACGTCACTGCTCAGTTGCAGGAACCTAGGCTTGCCTTGGTCCCGGTTCTGGGTGTTGAATACGCCGTGTAGTCCTGTGATTTAATTAAACATGCACGTAAACTACCACCCTACGTACACACAGACAAGGACAACCCTGTTTTTTCGGATTAGTTTTTCAGGGAACACACACAAAATTAAAATCAGACAAAAACTCCAACACGTAATCAATTATTGTCCAGTTAGCCCCTCTAAATTGGCTTATAATGCTGCTCTCAGCAAGGAGAAGGCAATAAATTCAAAGATAAACAAAATTTTATACTCGCATTAGGCCATGACATCGGTCCTGGCTCCCTAGGAGCCATACAGGAATACTTCCAGCAACAGAGTGGAAGAAATCCTCGAAGAAATGTGATATATAGATTTTGACATGTAAATAAAATTTTAAAATGTAAATAAATGACTTTTGAAATGCAATGCATGGATTATATTAAGAATAGTGCTGTTGAGGAATGCATTTATTTTCATTATTTTCAGAATTCAAAGCCTTTTAATTTATTAGGAATTAAAACTTTAAAAAATATGCATATTTTAGATATTATTGCCTTTTTTATTTTGTCAAAATTTAAATTTTTTAAAAAAATTGCTTTTTGAGATATCCTTGTCCGAAAATTATAAGGGGGTGCTGTAATCACCTTAACGTCAAATATAGCTGTCAATTTATGTAGAGCAACGTTTGGTATATTAATATTATTATTATTAGCGTTTTGTGAAAACTGCAGTATAGTTAAGTAGTTGTATTTAAATAAGTAGTAATTAGAAATTAAATAGTTTTAAGATTTTTAGCTATTATATGCCGACACTGGAACGGCGGATATAACTATTGAAATTTTATAGAAAGGTTCTAGACACTTTTAAACACACTATACGACAACAATTTTGGGTCCGCTGACACTAAAAATTTTTTACCTTAAATTTGTTGTCGGGTCTCCATTATAAAACAAATGTGAAATAAACCATTTTCACTGAATTCTTATTGTAGAAACGGCTAAACATCAATATTAGACCATTCATAGAGCAATAAACCATGCCAAATTTTTTCATAAACGATCAAATTTTCTTATTTTTCATTTTTAGTTTGTTAGAAAAACAAATAGTAAATTATTTTCAATGACAATTGACGTTTCTAGTTTCTATAAATGCGATGTTGCCAAATCGAGTAAGAAAACATACGCCAGAAAATAGTTCGGTTAATGAAAGTTGGCTGATTGGAAATGGTTCCAGGCAGAGGCAGTTTTACTCCCAATGACAATGAAATTAAATCTCAAGATACCGCAAAATATTTTGCAGAATTTTTTACCACTACGTACTCATTAAATAAGTCAAAATATTCTCTGGGTTAATAATAGCTTATCAATAAATACAATAAATAAATCTGAATATTTAGCAGCAATAAAAAAGTTGAAACCTAAAAAGGCTTCGGGTACTGATGGCATCTATCCATATGTATTAAAAGGTTGCCATGAAGTTTTAAAAGTACCACTGCTTCATATCTTTAACTTTATCATAAAAACCTCAACATTCCCTGTTATGTGGAAAACTATAGTTTGTATACCAATTCATAAGTCAGGTAGTGTACGCAACATTGAAAATTATGGGCATACTGCAATTGCGCGCAGCGGTCAGGGTTCTCAACAGGGTGTCCTAAGCATAGAAATAATATAGAAGACCAATATAAATATAACATCCAAGCAGAAATTGAAACCTACTGTGCATAAAAACGCGTCTCTGCGCCTGACATCTCAAAATAGTGTGTCTAGAAGCTTGCGCAGTATGCATGACTTGTCCCTGTAGTGTTGCCAAGTATATTAAACATACCTAACACAAAAGAATTTTAAATTAATTTATTTTTAAATTACATGATTTAATCAGTTTATATCTACGAAATATCGCCCCAAAATAATTTATAAACATTTAAATAATCAACTATAATAGTAGTAATATTTATGTGTAATTACATTCCCAAAAATATATACAAATACGGTATTAATGTACAACAAGCGATTCACCTGCAAATTCAATATTGACCTGGCAACACCACTTTAATCCGGTGTTTCAAGGCTCTATGACGGTGCCGTTACAGGACCGTTTGTGATATTTTGGCTTCAATTTGTATTTTATTATTTAATTACACGACATTTTATTTTTAGTTTCGTGTAGTGTTAAGTTAAATCCTAGGTACAATAAAAGACATTTTTACATTGGCTAATGAAAATGTAATCAATGTATTTAGCAGCTGTTATATTTATTACAAGATTTATGTCTAGAAATTCAAACCTACCTAAGAATTATAATTATGTAAATAGAGAGCTGTATATTTATATACAGGCTGTCCAGCGACGGGGAGACGTTATCGGTATCTGACAAAATAATGAATGATTTTTTGTTAAAAATAGTAAACAGGCTATGATCTTTCCATCTAAAATATTTTGACAGTTCTGTTATTTCCTTTTTATTTTAAATGAGATGCCACTTCTATTATTCCTGATAGCGATGGAACATGAAATGTTGCTTATTTGGAATATATACCTTTACACAACGCTCATGACGTCAGAGACAGTTCTGTAAGTTCTGTAATAGGCCGTTGAATGTAAGAATAAATAAATAAATAAAAATAAATAAAATAAATAAACGGATGTTTTATTTATTTTAACAGAAAATTTATTAATTTTTAATATTTAAGATAATAGAAAGTGGGTACTTCCCTACACTGAAATAGTTATACTAAAAAACTAAATATTGTTTATTTTAATTTATATTTATTGTATTAAAAGTGTACATATATTTAATTTGAACATGCCTTATAACATATAGCTTTTACAAATTCTATTCTAGATATTTATTTACTTTTAAATTTACCTATCAAATTTGTTACATATTTTAATTTTCTTTCATAATTATTATTTTTAATATTTTTTTGTAAATGTAAGCTACTTAATTGCACATAAGTTCCTACTTGAACATTTTTTAACTCATTTAAAAATACAAAAATATTAGGATGCGGAGAATAAAATCTTTTATTAAAATGGCTATGAAAAGATTCACAGGCGTTGGTTGCCCGTTCTCGGCTTGGGCTACATGAAGCCCACATTTCTGGAGGAAATCTCGCAGATTCAGAAATGTAATTATCCGTTAAATAATCGCAGTAGGACGTTATACGGGTATCGTTGGGAGCTTCAGCAATCAATTCTTCAACGAAGCATTCCGAAACATCAGCACTGTCTAAATATATGAGGCCGAAAGACCAGCGTAACCATTTCCCCAACTCACTGTCCTTGTCGGAATATTCTCTTTTTAGTCCAATATTTATATTTTTGTCAGCCAAGCTTGGCTGATGTGAAATCTGCAGCCAGTTATCCTTAGCTGGGGCCAAACGTTTCGGCTTGCTTTGTGAATAGCTTCTTCGAAATCACACACAATTTCACTGGGTTTAAATGTTAGATTCTTGCTATTACAAGCAGATATTACAGATCTGAACACCTGCTCATAAGCTTAGGTCTTTTTATTTTTTATAAGTGCAAAAACTAAAGGCACATAATGTCCATTACGAACCGCGTGAATCGTGAATAACTGCGTGAAGAATTTTGTGCAGTAGTTGAAGGTCCCATCACAGAAAAACTTTGTTTCGCTACACAAAAATTGTAAGTTTTTTTCACAGCTGAATATAACTATTCCTACCTCCTTATTAAAAGAAAGCAGGAAGTCTTCATTTATAAAAGTATTAATTTCAATTGTAGCCAAAGCGTCGAAAACGTCGTCCAAATTTTTGGGAAGTGGTGGAAGCAAATTTCTTCGAGATCAGTAAATGCTATCTCGAATGTTTGATAGGTCTTGAGTTGTTGCCGAAAGAACCGCATCTCTGATTTCCATGTTCATGATTTTGCTGGGCCGCATAGAAATATCTTCAGTGGCTTTTCTTTTAGCGTTGTTTTGAACTTTCTATTACAAAAAAAATATATTGTATTTAATATTGTTGTATTAATTTTGTTAAGAATGCAATCTTCGAATTTAATATACATATTTGCATGATCATTATGGTTTTAAGAACGAAAGCAAAATGAAATTTTATTTTGTACATTTATAATAGATATCAAAATAGATATCAAAATAGATATCAAAATAGATATCAAAATAGATATCAAAATAGATATCAAAATAGATATCAAAATAGATATCAAAATAGATATCAAAATATATATCAAAATAGATATCAAAATAGATATCAAAATAGATATCAAAATAGATATCAAAATAGATATCAAAATAGATATCAAAATAGATATCAAAATAGATATCAAAATAGGAATCAAAAACTGAATAAACTTTATTTTAATGTAAAACTTTTAAGAAAATAAAAATTAAAATTAAAAATTGTTATTTCGAGGAAGCCATCAAAATACAATTATTGACATTATTTTAGTAAAACTCCTTTTCAGTGGAAAAGTTAAGTTTTAAACAAAAAAGGATGACACTCTAATTTTAAAATGTTTAAAAATAAAAAAATTAATTAAATATTGGATAATTAAATTCGAATATCCTACCTTGATTTTTAAATTTTCATTTCCATCATGGTTGTGCTCGCCTAAACTTTCTAAAAAAATAGTTTTATTGTAATCCACTTTAATAGATGCTTTACATAATTTGTTCGTACACTGATATTTTGTACACGTAGATTGCACTCTATCTTTACGAAATGTAAAATTATTAATTACAATTAATTTGCTGCCACGTTCGCTCAACATAAACTTCATTTTAGAAATACTATATATTTATTTGTTATTTTTGTATTTATACATGTCATTCGAAAATAGATATTGGAATAGTGTAATTCTAAGAATTTGTTTATCTACCCTAATGTTTGCGAGAATATACCCATCAAAAACAAATTTATGAATAACCATATTCAAAAGCTCATTACGAAAATGGATTGAAGATAATTTTCTTAATCCTTTCGTTGCGCGCAATCACAGTACCCGTCTTCAGGTAAATTTCAGAACCCGAGGAGGTATTTGACCGCCGCGCGCAATCACAATGTACCGAAAATTATAGATCACTCTCTATTATGTGTGCTCCCTCTTAAGGAGGTCCTTTCGCCACCCCTTTGGCCACCAATGTTAAATAAAAAATATTAGATTATGACTAATATTTATTTTTTTTTTCTAATAGTTGAAGGCCTTATTTATATAATAGTGAACTTTTAACTATACCTTACCGTGCAAATTTTTGAGAATTTTTTTTTTAAAAATGTGAGTATTTGTACAGTGTCTTACGAGAAAGTAAGACCTCAACAACGATTCTCGAATTATACTATTATTTATT
The DNA here is from genome assembly GCA_927349885.1 of Psylliodes chrysocephalus. Classification (NCBI taxonomy): domain Eukaryota; kingdom Metazoa; phylum Arthropoda; class Insecta; order Coleoptera; family Chrysomelidae; genus Psylliodes; species Psylliodes chrysocephalus. The sequence goes on from OV651835.1 coordinate 4,389,003, forward strand.
GATTAGATGGAGTAGAAAAAAACTAAAAATAAGGTTATTGAAATATTTAGGTTTTGTTTTTTACAATAAAATATATAGGTTACCGTGGAATTTATTGAGAAATTAATATTAAAAAAAAATTTCAAGTAACCTAGTTCAAATTTTTTTGTGATTTTTTAATATTAATTTCTCAATAAATTCCACGGTAACCTATATATTTTATTGTAAAAAACAGAACCTAAATATTTCAAAAACCTTATTTTTAGTTTTTTTCTACTCCATCTAATCAATAAATAATAGTATACTTAATTATAATTCGAAAATTGTTGTTGAAGTCTTACTTTCTCGTAAGACACTGTACAAATACTGACATTTTTAAAATTCTTTTTTCTCAAAAATTTGCACGGTAAGGTATAGTTAAAAGTTTACTATTAGGGTCGGTCTTTTCACCCTCAGATAAAGTGTCAGGTAATTGTTATCTCAAAGATAACTTAAAAAGTAATCTTTTCACTTTTGGATAAAGGTAACCGACAGATAAATTGTTCTAATCTGAAAGATAACTTATCTTACCTTTGAACTTCCTGATAAAGTAGTTAACTGACGGATAAGTAGCTATAATATTTGTGATACGAGTCAACATATTATTTTATTTGCTTTTATGGACGTTGTGGAAGCTTTTTTTTTGTAAATAGTGGTTTGTTTCGTATATATGTATATTTAACTCTCGACAAAATACAAAAAATAAGCGATATAATAAAAAAAAACAGCCATTACATTATATAAAATAGTAAATGGCACATAGTGTAAACTAATGCCATTCGCATTAATAATATATACACATACACAATAAAAAAAACACGGGTTGCACTCCGGGAGTGCCGGCAGAAGTGAAAACTTGAATATTAACGTTGTGCATTTTCTCCCTCCCTCCCCCTCCCTCTCTCCCTCCCCCCCTCGATTTCGATGTTACAACACTACTCTCCAATCGTCTTACGAATTTTCGATCAGCCCACGTGTCCTGACGCGAGTTTCACAGTTTTTACTAATCCCACAAAAGTGCTCAACGCCGCTAAAGAAGTTTTCACTTCAGAAACTACATCTTTGAAAAATTTAATTTAATCATTGCTTATTGAAAGTTGGTCGATATCTTTTTTTTTTGGCACTTGCTTTAAATAACAATTATTTTCAGAAAAATACAAAAACTTTTTTCAAATAAGTGACAGAACAAAATAACGACAACAAGTGACAGTGAGAGAGAGTGACATATCGCATGCATAAATACATTGATATGAATGTAGTTACATGACCACAGAACGTTAAGAAGTACCAGATAACTACCCTACAGATTATTTCTCTTGAAAAGACGAAAACTTGAGTATCTGTCAGATAGTAACTCTCAGATAATACATCCGTTGGTTAGTTACCTGGAACTTTACCTGAAGGTGAAAAGACCGACCCTTAGATAAATAAGGACTTTAACTATTAGAAAAAAATTAATTTTAGTCATAATCTAATATTTTTTATTTAACATTGGTGGCGAAAGGACCTCCTTAAGTATTTGAGCAAATAATTTACTGCAAATTATATAACTTCGTTCAAAACAGTATCACAGATGAACAGCACGGATTTATGAAAGGCAGATCAATGAATTCAAATTTATTTCTTTTCACCCACCATGCAAATGAGGCATTAGAAAAGAAGTTACAGATGGACACAATTTTTACTGATTTCAGTAAAGCTTTTGATCGGGTTGATCACGATATTTTACTAGGAAAAATAGTCAGTTTGGGATATCAAATAATATATTGATGCTCTTTAAGAGATATTCAAAAGATAGTTATTTTTATGTGAGGCATAATGGTAATACCTCGAAAAAATTCCATGTTCTTTCCGGAGTTCCACAGGGATCAAACTTGGGGCCATTACTGTTTTTATTAGTTGTCAATGATCTTTCAAGAGTAATTAAATATTCTAAATGTTTACTTTTTGCCGATGATCTTAAAGTATATAAAGATATCAAAACAGTCCGCGATTGCGTCGCGCTGTAAACAGATATAAAAGCAATATATGAATGGAGCCAGAAAAGCAAATTAAATTTAATATCAAAAAATATTACTACATAACAATTAGTCGGCAAAAACAACCAATATTATTTGATTATGAAATGAATGGCGAATCACTAAAGAGATGTCTGGAGGTCAAGGACTTAGGAGTAACTTATAATAGCAAGTTATCGTTTTCTCCACATATCGAAAAGACTGTTAAAGCCGCTAATCGTGCGTTGGGTTTTTTAATAAAACAATCACAACCATTCTCAAATATAAATTATTAAGGTCCCTTTATTTTATATTAGTGCGGTCCAAAATGGATTTTGCTTCGATTATATGGCAGGGACAATGTCAAATTGCATTACAAAAATTGGAAAAATTATCTATATTTTAAAAAGTATTACATTAGACCGAATTTTAATACTGTTAGAACAGTACAATTAAGGAGTGAATTTTAAATTACTTCATTAGAATCTAGGCGAAAAATTACATGCATTTTATTCATTTATAAAATAATTAATGACCAAATGAACTGTCCGGATCTTCTTGCACTAGTATTATTTTCTGTTCCTCCTCATCCAATGAGGAATACAAATATGTTTACTATTCCCTTTACCTCAAAAACATCCAGAACTTTAGCAAACAATATTAATATGCTGCTTGATGTAAATTGGTACGCAAAATATGATAAGTTCAGAAATCAAGTTATTGTTTATATTTGCAACAATTTAGCTATTTAAAAAATATTCCATTGATCTTTACACCCCTCTCTCCCTCTGATGCTCTGATATCTATAATGTTTAATTAGGATTATTTTTATTCATAATTTAAATATTTAATATTATTTTTTATATAATTTACTCTTGTAACATTAATTGTTATGTAATTATCCTTGTAATTAGGCCAATAGGCCTGTTTGGATAATAAATAAATAAGGAAAAAACCGAAAAATAGGACCTTTAGACCCCCTCTCCCCCCTCCCCGGCTCAGAGGCTTTAGGTGGGGACTTTTGATATGTTCCCCTCCTAACTAGTCCTAACAAAGTTACGAAGTGAAAAATTGTTTGAGCATTCGTTGCTTAAACTAAGAACTACCACCAAATTTTTCATATTAAACATGTTTCATTTTGTATTAAGTACACTAATTTACTATACAAGTATTTTATTCGCTCGCAGGTGTCGTAGGTGAAAGCTTTAAAATGACCTGCTAGATTTTTCATCTGGCATTTTTGGGCCAAATAAAGAAATAATAGACCTCCTCACAACGTTGCCATTTTTTTGTTTTTGTGGCTAGGAAGATAAAGATGGTTGTGCATCTACCTTGACGCTCGGCTGTAACAGAGTACTACCCGCTTTATATGTAATATCGTTGTATGAAGAAATATAGTAGGGTAACCTTATGGACTTATCATTGGAAGACGATGGACATAGAATGTAGATGGCGATACTGTACTTATGTCCAAGTCAGGTCTTTAGGTCATGTCTGTGCTTGAGTATGAATTATAATTTAAAATCTTCTTTTTCATTTCTACTTGTCTTCGGTAATGTATTTTTATAGTTACAATTTACTATTTCAAATTATTACAAAAGCACAGAATACAGGGTATTTGAAGGTCACATAAAATGCGAAAATAATCGATATAATAAAATAAACCAGTTTTTGTTTGAAAAAGATTGAATTAGTTGAGATTGAGTGGAATTTTACTATAATAGGGAACATTTTTTTCTATATTGTGGTTGGATTTTGGATATATCGCTGATGGTTAATTAAACTTGAGTTGTACGCTGTTAATTTATATTCACTTTTATTTAATGGTATCATCAAATTAAGAATAGGACATGAACAACTGAATATTATTGTTCAAAATGAGACGAATAGACGAAAATAAAAAATGTTTGGATAAAATGTTCTGAAATACAGGATGTTAAGTTGAAAATTAAAAAAGTAATAATGGGTAAATATATAGGTAGTTATAATTTTATTCAATATAATTTTACTAAAATCGGCACTGACAAAATTTAACTAACAGATTTTTTTGCTGTTAGGTAAACTTATAACATAATACCAAACAAGTTTAGTGAAATTATACTAAGTAATAAAAACATGTAAGCCACTAATTTTCAGTTTTCAACTTTTGACACCATTTGAAAACGAATCGAGTACCAATTTATGGTAGGCACATTTAGGAGTATTATTTTCGAAAGGCAAAATTAAAAATTTTTCATTGTTTTTTTTTTGTACATGGAAATACTTTGCTGCATGTCTGCTGCATGTCCTACAATGATGAAGCTCTCAACGAAGGCGTCTTAAAAAATAAATTATAGAAAATGCGAATGTTACATATTTGATTAGATAATTAACATTGACATAAACTTTCATTGCTCAGGACGTTAAGTGCTCAACTTTGGGTTTCGTAAAGATCAGTTACTGACTACTACTATTTTTTTCTGAACTGTTATCAAAATACTACAAAATTTAGCAGAAAGATTGCATTAATTATATTTTTCATATTTTTTCCAAAATAAGAAAGAATGTTTTTATATGTAATTGAATCTGGGTTGGGAAATCCAAACTTGAATGCCTAACGACTTAAGTCTTGAAGGCACTTATATCAAGTTAATTATCTAATCAAATATGTGACGTGGCTTTTTAAAATACCATCATTGTGCGCTCCACTGCGTGTCCATCTTCTACAAGAGAAAAAAGGAGGAAACATTTGTAAAGTTGCCTTGTACAAATGTGTACCAAAAGAAGGCAACTGGCTCTCGTAAGCCTTTTTCGTTTAATCGTCTCATTATTTGAACACTAAGCGCCAGCATGGGAAATA
>OV651835.1:4394356-4421762 GCA_927349885.1 Psylliodes chrysocephalus
CCTAACCTAACCTAACCTAACCTAACCTAACCTAACCTAACCTAACTACGGACTCGACGATAATTTTCAGCGGCGTATATCGGAGCAAAAGCAGCAGATGCTAGTCGAATCAGTAAAGTCAATTGAATGATTTTTAATAATCAAATCTGAATCCGAGTCTATGCCCAAGCAGGCTAGCTCCCCACTTGATGTGCGCGGATCGCGCGCGCTATCGTTACTCAGGTATAATACGCGAATTTAAATGAAACAAAATTTGATATACAGGGTCTACCCATGAAGTTAAAATAAAATAAAAATTAAAATTTATATCCGGAATAGGCCGAAATATAGTAATGAAAATTGATTTCATTACAATTGGTGGCGAAAGGACCTCCTTAAACCTCTCAAACTTAATGTCTTTTTAATTGTTACCTAATTTTTTTTGGCACCCTTAATTTTATTTACCTTATTTTTACTTAAGGAAAAGGTAATTTAAATATGGGCCTTTTATTACATTTTTAACAATAAATAAACCAAATTTTATAGATAAATTATAAAATAAAAAACGTCTTTTACTTTTATAACAAATAATTAATTATTACATAATGAATTATATTTTGGTGCCGAAATTTCACCATTGCTATTAACCCTAACTACTTCAATGTAATTAAATCACATTGAAACATTTGCGCATGGACTATAACAATAATTTCAGATAATTTGCCAAACTATTTCGCTCAGTGTAGAAAATAAGCATGTTTTCTCAGCGTGCTAAGTTGGGCATCAATCAAAGTCATGCTGTGAAAAAAGTACATCCGATATCAAAGGCACCGACAGCTACTGTCGCTTCTCCTTGATCAGTATTCTCGGGTAGAAGCTTCAATATCCCCGAGAGCCGATGGTAAGCCTGCATATCTGCTTCCATAAAAGTGTCTCACACTAATAGGACGAAAATTCTTACGAGTGAATTTTAACCCCAAAAGCTGAGCTTGTCCGGGGAAAGGGACGGATATTATTATTTGCCGTGGCGCTCCGGGGCGACTTAAAGAGGATTGATGGTGCCATTTGACTTACACCCAGACAGCACACCAAATCCTTTGGATATCTACTGAACATCCCAATATCCACTGAATGTCCAGTCCATGGTGGATATCTATTTTATATCCATAAAATGTAATTTATAGACATGCAAATGCCCATAAATAATAGTAATTATATAGCAAATTATTAAAAAATTACGCTATTGTGCTCGCCATTGTGGCTAATAGTACCGTTCAGATATTTAAAATTAATTTTTTGAAGGTGTATTCAATATCCCATGGACATCCACATATATCAAAGTCTTAGCGCGGACGCAAACCATCGTGGATATCTACTAGATGTAATTTTTGATTTTGCTTCCTAAGTATAGATGGCGATACCACTTTCGTATCTACTCATGCTCAACCCGCCATAATTGAGTTGATCGAAAATTTTTTCGCATTAACTCTATTAGAGACTGGAGTCGAGAATTTCCATTTATTGCTGAAGAGTCCTAATAAGGATGACTTTTTCCTTAGTGGGCAAACTCAAAGGCAGATTGTTGGAAATATTTTTTATCTCTATTTTCTTTCGTAACAATCATTTGGTTACTTATGAATGTCTACTAAAGATACCTATAAAATATTTTGCTGAATATCTGAATTATATATCCTGGGATATAGACGGACATTTGGTTGGATATCCATATTGGATATCCACAAAATATATTCTGTGGATATCTCTGGGATTTCTTGTATTGTCTGGAAGATACTAATTAGATATTTTGCTGAATATCCATAGGATATCCTCTATATTCTGGATATAGACGGACATTTGGATATCCATATTAGATCCACGGAATATTTCTGATATCCTGTGGATATATTGGATATCCACAAAAGATATTCTGTGGATATCTTTGGGATTTGGTGTGTTGTCTGGGCAGATGAGGAAAACCCGGAAAACCTCACCCACCATCATCGAGACGATAATGTATGGCGATTTTTTTTATAATCTGCATGTCATATCAACAGAAATTGAATTTATTAATACGGCACACATCAAATCCTATACCGAACCATGCAATTTAATTATAAATCCACATGGTCTGGTCTGGGATTCGAAGCCCAGCAGCAGTCTCGGACACATAAACTTGCTTATAAATGAATATAAGCGCGTTAGACCGCTACACCATCGACCCGATTTAATAAAATTACAAATCTTCTAAATTTTCTTTCATATGCCCAGTGTACTCGATCGAGTACCTACCTACATCATACTTTTTCAAAAAAAAAAAAAAAAAAGAACTCGATAAACATTTCATTTTGACACAATTATGTACCTACATATTTATTTTAACAAGCTTATTTTGTACCAATAAACCTAAATTCATTATAAAAAGAATTGAATAAACAACACTTACTATAAATAATTGAAGTCGATGCAAAAATAGTAGTTATCGCAACAAGTGCTAGAAGATGCACTATTACCTTTACGCACGTGTTACGATCAACAATTTTTCTACAAGCGCATTTATTTCTAAAATAGAGAATTAACTTGTATAATGACATTAGGTACAACACAACATACAGTTTAAGGTTTATATGGACCCACCTCCTCACTCGTTTCTGACTCTAGAGATGGCTCTACCTGTCGAATCAAATTTAGTATACAATTTATTAAAGTTACAGGGTTCTATCTGTGATAGAATAATATTTCGTTAGTTTATATCGCCGCCAAAAGAGACTGCTAGCACAATAATAGATTACGCGGGAGATCTTTATGATTCGATACGAAGAACGTTGCCAAACTTCAATATAATTATGTTTTATTTGTTTATGCGATCCAGCGATCCAGCTAAGAGATGGATATGACCTGGCGAGCTTTTGTTAAGTCTTCCACTGGTCCGCTCAATCATTCTCAACTATGAACTTTACTGAAATAAAATTATTTAGGGTGCATTATCCTTAAAATATGGTATAAAATTAGAACAATATAATCTATGTGGTTTGGCGAATGGACTCAGTTCGCCTTCAAGTGGCCATCAAGGGAACAACTAGTAGCTATCGAAAATCAGTTTTTTCAGTTGGCAGGAATTAGGGGTGTTGTAGGAGCTATTGATGGCACATACGTGCCAATAAAAGCACCATTTAACAATCCTCAAGTGTACATAAACAGAAAATGTTTTTATGGTATTACACTTCAAGCAATATGTGATTCCAATAGAAGATTCACAGACTGTTTCACTGGATATCCCAGTTCTGTTAGCGATATAAGAGTTTTTAGAAATTCAGATATTTACACAAGAGCCATGGCAGAGCCTCAAAGGTTTTTTGCAGAAAATCAATTTATTATTGGAGACAAAGCCTATCCCATCTTAGCTTGGTGCATGCGCCCATATATTGATAGAGGAAATATGAATGAGCTAAATGTTCGTTTTAACAAAGCTCATGCTCAAACAAGGCAAGTTATAGAGCGAGCATTTGCTCTACTATTTGGAAGGTTCAGACGTCTTCGCTATTTGGACATGAATAGAACTGATTTAATTCCGGCAACAATTATAGCCTGTTGTGTATTGCATAATATTTGTTTAGCTCACAATGAGGTCGATGTAGAAAATTATGAGAGGGAAGGAGAGGTATTTGTTGTTGGAGAGAACAATGTACAAGAGTTTGATCCTGAAATCGATCCAATTATAATCAGAAATAGAGGAATACATTTAAGAGAAAACATTGCGTTGCAGCTCCAACAAAGATAAAATGAGCTAAAAGTAGTTTTTAAAATTGATAATAAAAAGCTTTATTTATTTTGTTTTATTTTCACCTACAACAAAACATAAAATCGCTAGATAAAACTAAAAAAAAAATTAAATCTTAAATTATTTAACATTTGCCCCGCTCTCTAAGCCTTTTTGGATGAAAATAGGTTTAATTTTATTGAATTTGGTAAGCTGTTAAAAAACAACGCGGGAGACGCGTTGAAGGCTTTTTTGATGAAAATATCTAACAATTTTTTAGAAAATATAGGTACTTTTATAATTTTAAACTTAAACACTAATTCTTAGTTAAAATCTCAAACAAAAAATTAAACTAGACATTCTTTCTGAGAAAAATAATAAAATTAAAACAAATTCTTTGGTAACAAAATTTCCATCTAAAATTATAGTCTTCTAAGTTTAAGTATAATATTTTACTAATATGCTCTTTTTACAACTAGTTTACAACCATGCAATGCTATATCTTTATTATAATATAAACACATTTTAGAAACCGCTACCTGTTTCAGTTACAAGCTTTATCTGAGTACCAAACAATAAAACGTGTACCCACTTATTATTCAGCTCAATATAAAATAATAGTAAAAGTGTTAAAAAAACTAATACTTTAAAAACTTTTTTATTCAATTTAATTCTAATGATATAAACCAACAAAAAAAACATTTTTCTTTTATCACAAAACAACTTTACACCTAGTTAAAACAAAATCATTAATTGTTATTGACAAATTTTTCAAAACTAGAAGCGATATTTTTGAAAACATCTAAGGCTTCATCTTGCTTTCTCATTATGTCTTGATGTCTGCGTTCCTTGTTTCTTTCTCGTTCATTCAGTTTATCTTCATACGTATCTAACTGCTTCTCAAGCATGCTTCTTTAACTTTTTTTTTTATTTTCTGTATCAGATTTAGTTTCATTATTTAATACATTAGTATCTGATCCCATTATATTTTTTACATTATCTTCTCCTCGAGAAGAGCTTGCTATAGCTTGTGGTTGTATATTTGGATGGTGTGCAAAAAGTTCTTCAAACTCATTAAAGAAATCGAATTTTACAACCTTGCTTCCGCTTGCCTTTGAGCTCATATTTTCTTTTTTTTCCACATATTTGCCCTTTAAATATTTAAATTTATTTTTGCATTGTTCTGACGAACGGGTGCCTAGTTCTTTTGAAACTCGCTGCCACACTTTCTCATTTTTTATTGAGGTATTTTTAAAAGAGGACTCATATATTTTGTAAATATTTATTAATTTTAATATCTCTTCCCTATTCCACTTTTTTGTTTCATCTTCACTAAGGGCTGGTTGTTCTATATTAAAAAATCTTAGTATCTCTGATGTTGGTGGCAGGTAATACATAGTTTGGCTTTGTAAATCCATCATCAACAAGTGCCCTTCTTCATTTTTTATGATTTATCCTATGTCGCCATTGACCTCCTCCCTCACTAATACATGTTGATTAGGTACCAATTCTTTTGGTTATTCATTTTGACAATACAAAATATTTTAAATTTTAAATTTATTTTTACATAGATCACAGAACAATAATCTTTGTTGACATGAACTGTCAAGCAATGTCCAGGAACTGTGACGTAGGGGGGTCGTTCAGAAACACTGTGTAAAAACGCAATTTATTTTCTAAAAACGTCACACCCTGGCTCATTGTACGTCCTGGCATTCTAAACGCACCCCTGGTGACTTGGAGAAAATAATTTGCATTGTTGAGAAACGAAAAATAAATTTTAAAAATATTTAATTTTCAACCATAATTCGGTGTGGAATTTTCTTACCGAATACCACGCGAGGTCAAATTAATATCAGGAAATTTTTTCTCGCTCATGAATATTTTTAGAAAATATTCATGAGCTCGAAAAAATTTCCGGAAATAATTTGACCTCTAGTGGTATTACTAGTGAAAACTATCCATAATTTTAAAGGTGAGAAGAGAAAGAAAAACAATGGACAGAAAGGGAAAGAAAGAAAGAACGTAAACAAAAGCTCAAGAAATGCAACTTCCAGACGATTCAATGAACACCTCAGGTATACATTTTTGAAATCGAATAGTATAAAAGAGTAGAAAAATGTGATAGTATACAGAGTAACTAACTAATATGTACCTTAAAGATAAAAAAATGACTCAAAATCAATCCCACGTAATTTAATTTTAGGAAGTTAAATGACAACCGGTTTCGGGATTAGGCCATCATCAGGTCTAAAAATAAAGTAATAAGCGCTTACAATATAAAATGACGTCTCCATAAAATATTTAAAAAAAAAATACACGTGTATGATAAAGGCAGTTGTAAGAGATACCATATGTGGGAAATATGATAGAAATTGTACAAGTTGAAAAAGATTTGCATAAAGAAACTTATAGACTAACACTACTCATCGCCATACTCTCACATTTATCAACATGTCCCACATATGATATTTCTTACAACTACCTTACCCTTGTTGGGGCTCGGTTTTAATCATGCACGTGTATTTTTTTAACCTTTTTATGGGGACGTCCTAGTAGTGTTTTGTTAGCGCTTATCACTTACTTTTTAGACCTGATGATGTCCTAAGGCAAAAACATTTAACTTAATAAAATTAATTTATATGGGATTGATTTTGAGTTACTGTCTTACTAATATATAGGGTGTTTCATTAAAAAAAAAACAAGAAGAGTGGTCATAACCGGGGAAGAGACCGTAAAAGTTACAACGAGTATACCAGGAGCAGAATTGTCCCTTTATATGATTTTCGACTTGTTCTTATATTTTTTCATGAAAGCCTCACCTTTAAAATTATTTAGAGGGGATAATTTTCATTGAAAATTCCTGTGTAGGGCAAAGTGCCAATACAATGACGTTGTATCCATTTTTCATATCTGATAGACGAATCGTCATTTCATTGGTGATATAAGATCACTGAAAAGTCATAAATGTTGAATAACAAAAAACTGGTTATTTAGCATTTGTCAGAGAATTCAGTATAGGATCAAATTCAAAATTATTCTTTAAATGTTCCAATTGTGGATTTGTGAAATCAATAACCACAAATAAAGAAACTTAAAAGTTAAATCTTCTGGCTACTACATCTATTAGCAAGGGACATAACACTTTGCAAGAAAATTTGTTAAAATTGGGTATTTCTTCTTTTGATATTCTCACGTTTTGCATGTTTCTTAATAAAATATATCACAATTAATGAATTTAGGGGTGACCATTCAATAATTATATCACTAGAGCCTTTATCATATTGCCTTGAACTTGGCTTCGTAGCCCTTAACTGAATCAGGGTCCTACTCTCGACATTAGGACCTAACACGTCTCTGTAAAAGGGCTGAAAAAAACACAATGTTTTCTTAAAACAAATAGTATTTCTATTAGGAAATATGATATATTCGGCAATTTATGAGTTTTAAGATATAAGCCGAATAACACGTTGTTCTAGGCAACAGTAGTACAAACTAAAACCACAATGATTGACTGTTTGGACTAGACTGCTTTACCCGGGAATATTAATTGTAAATCATGCCTCTTCCATTACCTTAAGGGCTAACAATTTCTGTGCAACAAAACAATTCTACAAAATACTTCACAGCTGAACATACACAAATATGGACCAACACTATCTTTAAAACAATTTAGACCGACTGCAATATCTGCGACACATGTAACATTGTTAAAACCGCGATTTAAAATAAAAAAGGACTTTTAATTTTCTACGATGGAGATCCAGAACCTTTGGTCGAAGTCTTAGTGATCAGGAACCGTTACTGGGAATATCCTACAAGGAGGCTCTCTTATGAACCCGATGAAGAGGATCCTCTATTGTGGAAAACGCCCTGTGTGTCTCTTTGAGGTTACCTTTATAACTTCTGCATAGTTTATTGTTATTAAACTAATATTTCATAATTATTAAATAATCAATTTTGTACATAATTGCAACTTAAAACCAATTCGCGAAATAATTAAACAAACTTTTACGTACAGGGTGTTATTTAAATAAATAATTAAAATTTGGAAAAATGTGAATTTATACGAAGCGTGACAATAATATTAAAGTTATAACAAAACAAATCGAAGAGTCGGAAGAGGCAGGTACGATTCATACCTACAACAACGGTTCTAAAACAAAACAAGGCTTAGGATGTGGAATATACTTCACATCTTTAAACCTAAACATAAAATGGGCTGTGAGCAGTAATGCCAGTGTAGTTCAAACCGAGCTCATGGGAATTCTCATAGCAGCAAAAGAAATCACAAGAAACAATATCACTGAAAGGAACATGCCATCTATACAGATAGCAGACTTGCTGTACTTCCCCTGGACAGACCACGAATTTACTCAGGGTTGGTACTAGAATGTCATGAAGCTTTGGCCGAAGTAACCATTAATAATGTGTTTAACTTAAGATGGATCAAAGGTCACGTCACATTGAAAGGTAATTGTCTTGCTGATTCACTAGCCAAGCAGGCAGCCAACCAAATACTTTTTGGACCTGGCCCTACTATTGGCCTGACAACATCGGTAGTGACAGACCTAATTAAAGAATATTCCCTTGTGAAGTTCAAGGAAATATTGAATAAAACAAGAAGCTGCAGGTAGTTTTCATGTTATCCTGACAACACTACAGCAAACAAATACTTGACTATCACTAGATGCCTGATCACAGGCATTCTGACGGGTCACTGCCAAGTAGGGAAGCATCTCCATGTCATGGGGCTGGCAGAATCCGCACTCTGCAAAGGGTGCAAACAAAAAGATGATATCATCGAGTATATCGTCTACAAGTGATCGATGCTCACATTTATTAAATGATTTGTATTCGTTGATAATTGGCCGATATAAGAAAGGCACCTCTTGGCAATATTGTCAACTACATTAAATCTATAGACTGGCTTACGAGCTAGGAGGTGCCGATCTATTTGGGAAGATGCAAAATTGGTTTAGTAAGGCCTAAGTGCCGTGGGTTAACCCACCCTCCACACGTTACAGATATAGATGTTAAACCTAACGAAACTGTTGCAATTGAAACATGCTTCTATTACAAAGAATACAGTTGTTGAATGTGGTTTATTCATCTTTTAAGAAAAATGTTATCGTTTCTTAGGAACTTCACCGGATGGATTGGTAGGTAGATGAAGCTAAAAATTTTTAAGTAAAGTGTTTTTACTTAGCTCGAGAATTTGCACTATTAAATGCACAAAAACATGTTAAATACTTTTGTTATACTACTGTTGATGGAAAAAAATTATTCCTTAGGAAAACCATAACTACTTTTACTAAGTAAATGTTTAGCAATGATTTATTTTTTGTAGGATCAATAAGAATTTTTAAAAGGTATATTTAATAAATTTATTTATAATAGAAATAGTTTTTTTTTTGTTAAAAAAAATATGAAATACCTACTAAGGTAATATGGTTTTTGAGCCAATCAGATTTTTACGAATTTATATTTTTTAATAGAAAAAATGTCATTACTAAATACCTGTTGTTTTAATTGCAAAATCCGTTTTTTTTTCTTGCCAACCTTCTTAAATATCGTCCTACGATCCAATTTCTACCAAAAACTAATCAACATGCAATTAACATGATACTGATATTTGGTAAACATCTGTTCAACTTTTTTAATTGATAAAACACATGCATCATTCAGAATGTACCTTTCATTTAATAATTAAATAATTCAAATATTCTGTAAAATGAATAGGTACGTTTGCATCGACCGAATTATTAATAGAAAAATATTTATTTAATCCAGCTAACTTAGTAATACAACTCGATCTGGCAACACGGTAGCGTTGGTGTACGCGGACATCCGAAACTGTTTGAGTAGCTTTAGTCACAAAGCATGTATCTTCTAGAGACCCCACGCCAATGTTAAACTTTTAAACCAAATTAGCGCCACCTTGTGTTTGGAGCTGGAACTAAAATGACAATTGACAGATGGCGGTAAATTCAAATTGTAATTTTTAGGAGTAGGTAGTAGTTTTAAATTAAATTTTAAATGATTTCCACATAAATTATTTTATAAAATAAAGTATGGAACTAGTAAGTTCGAAACTTTTATTTTACAAAATAATTTAGGTCGATTATACCAAATTTGAAGAATTAATTTGTTATAAGGGGTCTAATGTGGAGAGTTGGTTCTGCATATTTTTATTAAATAAATATAAGATATATCAATAAATAATAAAATAGAACATTCTTAAAATATGTTTATTAATAACTTAAATAAATATTATTAGATAAAAATAAATACAAATAATAATACATATTTAACGAATACTTACTTGGAGCAAATAGATATATAATCTCAAATCTTTAAAATAGGTACCTATCAATAATTTAAATGTGAAGTAGAGATTAGGATATTACATTTTATTAACACTAAAGTTATATATTTTATAAATGTCTTTTTAACTGAGGACAAATGTAATATAGGTATTGTATTAAAAGGTGAATCCTTCATTCAATGATAAATAGGTATTTTCCTTCCAAATACAGATGGTGGTATTACTCTCTTATGGGAAAAATTATTTCGGAATCTAGTCCAGTGATAAATTGATTATCAATTAGTTGTTGTCCCCGTTTGTCTTTTTATGATGCAGATGCATGGTGAATATATGGTGAATTAATGAAGTTTTTCTCGAAGTTTTCAACGTAGCACCAAAATTATTGCAAAACACAGTAGGAAATAAAAAAGCGAAACATCACAATTTTGCAAATAACGACGAAACTATAAACAGAAACCAAAAGCCGGTTCTGGTAAAGGATCCTGAGATGCGAATTTCATAATTTTAGCATTAATATATTGAAGTAACTTACTTTTTATGATATTTTAACTGAAATTAAATATGGAAGGATACGTTTCATTTGCTATTTTTATTTATATTATAATAAAATGCAATATTTGGACTGATTTAACCTAACTTTTAATCATTTCCTTCCATAAAACCTAAAATAAAGTGTTTCCATGAAATTGTCAGTTCTTGACACATAGGGTCCTCGAGTTTGCAACGTTGCCATACTATATTGATTTTTATCACTGATAATTTCCAAGTTTACGATTTCTGTTTGAATGAGAAGAAAATAAGTTATAGGTGAATATATAATGTGTTATTTGAGACATTTCAATTTGAGCTGTGTCCAGGCCGTTAGAGTCTATGCCGGTAGGCGTAGCCAGGTATGGGTTGAAATTTTTTGGTGGCGGCGAAGCCGCCACGCTACGGGAAGTCGTTGTTTTGTTTTGGGTGAAAGAAAATTTAAAAAAAGTTGTCTAGGTATTAAGTACATGTTAAGTGATTTAATTAATTTTAATTTTGTATGTAGTTTTTTTGAGCTGCATTCTTAAAATTAATTTGGTTGATATATTATTTTTTTCATTTGATATACGATTATTACCGTACTTATCTTTTTGAAGCAAACGAAAAATGTATGATTTTGGATTATAATGTGTTATGTGAGACTTTTCATTTCAATTTGAGCTGTGTCCAGGCCGTTGGAATCTATGCCGGTAGGCGTAGCCAGGTATGGATTAAAATTTTTTGGTGGCGGCGAAGCCGCCACGCTACCGGAAGTCGTTGTTTCGTTTTGAGTGAAAGAAAATTTTAAAAAAGTTGTCTATGTATTACATGTTGAGTGATTTAATTAATTTCACTTTTTAATTTTGTATGTAGTATTTTTGAGCTACATTTTTAAAATTAATTTGGTTGATATATTAATTTTTGCATTTTATATACGATTATTACCGTACTTATCTTTTTAAACCAAACGAAAAATTTATGATTATAAATTTAAATAATCCTTAAACTTATAATTTTATTAACAACTTGGCAACGTTTGTTATTTTTAAGACAGAAACGTCAGAAACTGTCATTTAGAGTAATTGTTTTGTGATTATAACCTGTAAAATTTTCGAAAAGTACTGCTTCATCCATAAATTTTTTTTCGAAAATTTACTATAGAAACTAGTTACTTTTGAGTGTTTAAAAAATTTTTGTGAATTTCGCACCTCAGGATCCTTTACCGGACCCCAAAAGCCAAAGCCAACAAAAAATCACTAAAATCAGACGGAAAAATGAAACTAACCAAGAACATAAATAAATACACGTCACATCTTTGGAGTCTTTGGTTAAATTTTTCTCCCATAAGGCTTAAAAATGGAGTAAGAAATCATAATTTCACCAGTAGCCCCATCTAGAGTTTGGAGCAAATAGCATAAAAAATGTCAGTTGTCGGTTTTGACCTTGGTCATTCACGTGGAACCTCTATGTGCTTTGTGGCTTTAGTGCTCTCTGTGAGCAATTTTAGAAAGTACTAATTGAGATGGCAGCACCTCTCAGAGATGAGACTTTGAAAGAGGAAATTCAAAATAGTGTTATTGTTTAATTGAATTTTTCACTAAATTTATAAAAAAACTTATTCATGTTTTGAGGTCAATGTCTTTAAATATAATTATTGAAGGTATATTCTTTAATATTACATTCATTTTTATAGTTTAAATCTAATTTTTGTTAATAAAATAAATATATTCTTCAATTACGTCATTTGTGCAAGTTCAAAAATTTTCAAAAAATTTATGTAAGTTTCTTAACCAAAACTAATTTATTTTATGAAATAATGATCTCTCTTGATAGTCTAGTTTCTTTGTTTTATACTTGTAAAAAAGTAAATTTTCCGATTTTTCTTGAGAACAAATGATACAAACCGGATCAAATTTTGGTAAAATAATACTTAAGGTTGTATATACATTCACACATTTTTTTAAAAATTTTAAACGTGTAGATACTTTTTCCGGGGGTCCATATAAACCTTAAGTATACATAGGTATATTAAACCGATGTTGGGGTCTATTCTGTAATAATTCCTTTATATTTAACGGCCTTTAAAAATATTGGCGACCTTTAAAAATATGTTTGTATTCGTTAATTTACTTCTGTCATTATTTAAACAGATTTCTTTAAGATAGTCCTCTAATGTATTTTAAAGATACGTTTAAATAATGACAGAAGTAAAGAAGAAAATATTTTTAAAGGCCAATTGTTACAGAATAGACCTCGTTATGTGCTGAATTGGTGTAGTGGTTAGGGTTTCGGGCTCATAACGCAAAGATCTTAGGTTCAAACTCGGGTATGGGCGAAGAAATTGCTTTTTTCTAATTTATATTTTATTTTTCTTGTCAAAAAATCCTACATCTAATATTCAAACTTATTACATATTAATAAAATATCTTATATATTATATAATTATTAAATTATTTATGTATATTAATGGTACGAGAAGATCTTCTCGCACGCTTGTAGAAAAAAAATATTTTCAAACGTGTTCACCTCACAAATAAATAAAAACAAACAGATACATTTACATTACATTTCTGAACAAGTGTAGTTACCCGAAAGAAAACTGTTTTAACTTCTCTGTAAAAAAGAATAGAACACTAAATTTTGAGCTATTTTCTGATAGATGGCAATAGCAAGTCACTAAATTAATTGTACCATTGTATAAAGAACTAAAATTGTACTCCAATGGGTACAGTGGGCGTTAATAGATTAATATCTCTAGCAATAAGCGACTTTTGAATTAAATTTTGCTTTACTAAAAACTAAAACGCCCACCCGAACCCAACTTGAAACAATCCTTCAAACATCGAGCGCGCATCGTTGCCAAATTGGGCTGAAAGGTACTGAGTCGCATATTATTTAGTAAATTTAAAAAAATGATGAGTTGACTATGATTTTTGACTCCGATTAGTGTAGGTATATTTTTTAAATAAATAAAATTTAACCACAAATTTACCACTATTACCTTAAATTAATTGAAACCCCCTTTCTTCGAATATTGCCCATGGATGATCTGTTTATTGTTTGAGTTATTTTATTTTTTAATACATATTTTTTATTTTCAATGGTGTCCCATTTCTTAATAAATTATTTTTTAAATAAAACTTATTGGTGTTTGATTTTCTATTCTTAATATGATTTGGCTGTTAATATTTATAGCCTATCGTTCTAGGGTGAGATTATAGAACGTCTGCAACTTTGCAGATCTGCAAATATGGCGGCAACTTTGAAGATCTGCAAATATGGCGAACTTAGAGATGAAAGTATCAAGCTTTCGTAATCCAAAAAATATTTGCAAATTAGCAAAATTTATTGTGGTTTATTGCGAATTTTCAGATATTTTTTGGAATACGAAAACTTGATACTTGCATCTGTAAGTCCGCCATATTTGCAGATCTGCAAAGTTGCAGACGTTCTGTAATCTCACCCCTAATTAGTCAAAATACCTATAATTAAGATTTTCGCTAATCGGAAGAGAATCCACTGCAAAGTTAAAAAAAATTGTCCCTTTAATTAGGCAACTCACAACTCATTTGGCCACTGATTTCTACCGAATTTTAGAGACAGTCAGTGTACTGAAAAAAAAATATAAAAATATGACCTGGCAACACTGAGCCACGTAGCTCAGCTGAGTTAATCTAATCCAGTAGTTTAAAAATACTATTTTGTTAACTAGAAGACTGAATAAAATGGACCGAAAAATGCAAAGTTTCTTACTTTTACTAGTAATTACTTCGGCATTTAGTTTGCATAAAGAAGAAAATCATGAAGGGCGCGTTTATAATAGAGAATTAAGTGATAAAGAACATTTCGAAAGTGAACATAACCTCGAATATGATCATGAGGCATTTTTGGGGGCGGAAGAAGCAAAAACTTTTGATCAATTACCGCCTGAAGAAAGTAAACGGAGACTTGGGTATGTAAATGCATGTATAACCTTTTCAATTATGGAAAAACTAAGCATAGGTACTTGTAAGTATCGATATTGTAAACAAAAAACTCAAGTTCCTTATCTTGTTCAAAGGAATAAGGACATTTTTTAAATAAAAATATGCCAATTTTCAATTTTACGGAAAATTGAGTGAATATGGATCGAAGATGGATAAAAAACCGTCAATAGTTATAGGTCCCTACAATTGTTCGAATACATTTGATCCAATGTTTTTTCTTGAATAACATTTGATTGAAAACTTTTTTAACGAATTTCAAAAATTTGAAAAGGCAAATGATCGAATATTAATTGATCGAAAAGCAAGAGATCGTAATAACTAATTATCAAAAAAAAAACCTTATTGAAAAATGAGGAATATTAATCCAGACAATATAATACAATCCCTTGTAAAATCAATTGCAAATTTTTTTGTGGGATGGGAAGGTATCTAGTAATGAAAATCGGATTCATCTTATATTTTGGTCCTCCATACAACCATGGGCGGAGGGAGTAGGTGGGGAGGTGGATCGAACATCTCTAGAACCCAAAGGTGTGTGCATAGATTATAGGTAATGTGAATAGATATAGTCTATTTTTATGTATGAGAGAGTATTAAAATAATAAAGCGTTCGTAATCCATAGGTGTACCACTTCTTTTAGTAGACAGTTAAAATATTTTTTGAAGTTATTCCTTGAGTATACACTTATATATTCACCTAATTAACCTGCGTATAACTTCTAAACAGCTGAAGGTAAAAAAGTGCAATTTTTTCTAAAATGTTTTATTTTTCCACAAGGTATGTTAAGAACATTGTGTCAAACGGGTTATGTAGGTATAAGGGTTTAAACTTTGACTTTTAAACAACGTTACATTCATAAATAATAATTTTAATATAAAAACTACTTCTTACCTACAAATCCAAATCAGAATCGAAATCAGAAGATGAACTATCGCAACCAATATTTACAATGAGTGGCTCGATCATTTCATCAGTAATATTGTCCAACTTCCACATTTTCTCTTCTTCTTTAATCGTATGATTTACTGCCTTTTCCCAGTTTTCAGGCTTCACATTATTTACAGCCTCCAAAAACAACTGTTTAACATCACTCATTTTAAAATAATTATTTTTTCTTGAAACTTCTCTGTGCCCATATCAGTTCAATCGGGTTTACTTCGCAAAGATATGGTGGTGATCTAACAACCGTCATCCCACGATTTTTTGCAATTTCATCAATTTAATATTTTTTGAATGTCTCTTTATTGAAGGGAATACAAATGATACAGTTCTTTTCTCACAGAACCAGGATGGAACTTAATATTCTTTGAATTTAGCCAATTCTGTAAATCTTTTTTTAATCACTTGGTTGTGGGCATTTTTTCTATAAGTCTGGAGTGATAACTCGCATTATCCATTACTATTATACAGTTCTGAGGAAGAAGATCTATAATTTGTTCGAACCACTTTTTAAAGACATCAGCATTCATGTCCTCATGGTAGTCACCAGTACAAGTAGATTCAAAAGTCAATAAACCACCTTTAACAAAACCGTTTGAACTACCGATGTGTACTATTATTAGTCTGCGCCTCTTTCCTGATGGTGGATTTAAACCAGTAGATAAATTATTTAAAAACGCCTGTCTTTGACTTGTAACAGTTTCATCTTGCCAAAATGTATATGGTTTATGTCCCTCGTTGATCCATGTTTCATCTAAATAAAATATATTTAAATATATATGCGTTATTTAGTCATAAAACAACTAATACATAGTCAATAATACACTTTCTCACTAAAAATAAATGTATAAATATAATAGGTTATTAATATAACTGTAGTCGTATAAAATAAAATACAATTAAACAACACGTATAAAATATTAATATTAATAATGAATACTTCAATAACTAAATTAGCTACTTACATCTAACAAATATTGTTTTATTTTACATTTGAATTCATTAATTGATTCTATTTTCTTTAAATCTTCTGGCAAGTCATTAAATTGCTGTAAGCCTTTAAAAAAGATTGAATTTTGAGCATGACTGGTGTTGACGGTCCTAATATAAAAATCATTTCTAAGTCTTGTATTATGGGTGTGAACATGATGGTTATACGTAATTTTATGCTGGAGATAGTCAGGCCCGTAACCTATTTTTATCTTATATATAAAAATTAATGTCTGGTAAAGGAACATGTCTTTAATTGAGAGCCAGTTTAAAGATATCCGCATTTCTACAATAGGGGTCAATCTAGAACATGACAATAATATTCGCATAGCTCTATTCTGCAATTTTTGGAACTGATTTCTCTCATTTTGATTTAATAGATATAATACTGTTGAGCAGTAAGTGAAGTGAGGTAGTATAAGAGAATTAAATAGAACAAGCCTTGACCACTTAGATAAATGATGTGAACATCTGTAAAGATAATTTATTTTAAATGAAATTGTTTTTATTAAATGGTTTGCGTGCTGTTTAAATTTAAGTTGTCGATCTATAATAACTCCGAGATATTTGTATTCATTTACCATATCAATTTCGGAAGGCCCAATCATTATTTTATGATCTTGTTCTACAAAGAGTTTATTTATATTGCTGCTCATTGCCAATTATGATGAATTTGGTTTTTTTACAATTAATATTTAATAGATTAGCACAACACCATCTATAAACAACTTCTAAGCACTTATTAATCATTGTAACAATATCTATTATATTTAGAGAAGAATAATAAATGAACGCGTCATCTGCAAATAAGTGAAATAAACATTTAGTCTGAATGTCTGCAATGTCATTGATATAAATCAAAAAAAACAAGGGACCTAGGACACTTCCTTGTGGTACACCTCGTTTTATTTCTAACTCCTCAGATACAAAGTTTTTAATTTTGACCTTTTGCCTTCTATTTGTTAAATAGTTTGAAATCCACTCCAATACTGTACCACTAAACCCTGCTCTTTCTAATTTCTTTAAGAGTCTATTCCTATCTACCGTTTCAAACGACCTTTGGAGATCCAAAAAAACACCAACAGTAACATGTTTTTGATTAAGATTTCCTTTCAAATCATCCAGCACACATTGTACCGCAGTTTCGCATGAATGCTTACTGCGAAAACCCGATTGAAATTTGGTTAAAAATTTGTTTCTTTCTATGAAATCAACAATTTGTTCATAGACTACTTTTTCTAAAATTTTTTCAAAGCAGCTAAGCATATTTATTGGTCTGAAATCAGAAGCTTTATTAGATTTTGCAACTTTAGGAACTGGTACAATGGTGGAGACCTTGATATCATCTGGGACTTTACCAGATTCTAAAGAAGTATTGATAACATTTATCAAGGGTTTAGCAATATTGTCATAGGTATTTTTTATAAATGCCATGTCTATACCATCTGGACTGTTCTTATTGGGCATTCAGAAAATAATTTTTTTAAGCGTACTAAAATCAATTAAAGTAAATTTGGAAAAGTTACTATTTTCCCGATTAATATTAATGGGGAAGTCTGGACCATTTTTATCAATTTTATCCATAATTTTATCAATACTCTCAATGTAGAAAGAATTCAAATTATCTGGTATATCTTCAACTCTATCTATGGTTTTCTGTTCAATTTCAATTTCTAAAAAATCCGTATTGGCCACATTATTTGGAACCAACGTTTTTAGTGTTCTCCACAATTCCGTTGTATTATTTTTATAGCCATCTATCTTATGCTCATAATATTTCCGTTTTTCATTTCGTATTACTCTAACAGCAATATTTCTTCTCTCTTTATAAATGTTTTTATTCTCCTCTGTTCTATTGCTCATAAAGTTCTTATAGCTTTTATCTCGGTCCTCCACTGCCTGCTTAACACTACTGTTCCACCACTCTTCATATCTTGGGTAAATTGTAATTAATTTTTTAGGAGCTACTTCATTATATACTTATATTAAAAATTTCCTTATAGAAGCATTTATATTTTCTATTTATATCTGTTTCCCTAAAATTTCAAGTAACAGCTTCTAATTTCTGATTAATTGCAGAATAGTCTATATTTCGGCCCCTACTTTCAATTGTTTGTGTTATCATTTTAGATTTAACTTGTTTTACTTTAACAGATATATTAAAATGTGTACTTATTTTAGGTGTTTTTATCACATCAGCAATCAACCTATCTGTATTTGTTATTACCCAGTCTAATAAAGATCCATCATTACTTGTTGGATGCGTTATTTCCCTAACTATATTTTTCAAACTTAAACTAGTTATAAAAGTTTTTAAGGATACACTATTTGATGAGTTGGAAAAATAATCTACGTTAAAATCGCCTGTTATAATTACACTAAATTTTTTATCACATACATTGTTTTCACACCAGGTTTCAAAAAAATTATAAAAATCAACATAATTACTGTTTGGGGATCTATATAGAGAAACTATTAAAAAGGTCTGTTTGTTGATAGTCATACTTAAAGAAAGAAACCAGAATTTTTTATGTACCCAATGTTTTTGAATTTTTGCTACTTTTACCCCTTTTATTACATAATATATAATAGAACCTCCAGTGTGTCTGCTATCTCCATCCGTTCTAAATAACTGATAACCATCAATGTTCAGTTCAGTATCATAAATTTCAGGTGTAACATGTGTTTCTGACAGACAAACTACAATTGGTCTAACTTTAATTACTAAATTACTTATTTCATCTAGATGAGCAGGTAGACTTTGTGAGTTTAAGTACAAAAGAAAAGAGTCTTTAGGTATATGTGTAACTTTTAATTTTCTATCATTATTATTGTAGGCGGGTCTAAAAAATTATCTCTTTGATTTTCAAGGTTATATTGGCTTTCATGGTTATTAATTTTTACAAATCTTAGATTACCACGAATATTTAGCTTGTCTAGGTTTTCCAATAATTTATCTACCAGTGCCTTTTTAGACAAAAGTTTTCCATTTTTGTCACTAAAATCTATAAAATGAATAGATGATTCTGTGCATTTATTTAATTTAAAATATACTGATTTAGTCTACAATTAAATTTATAAATGAATTCGTTAATAATAAAATCATTACTGTAAGGTACTAACAATAAAAATAAATTTGTATTCAAAAAGGACTTTAACTTACTGTTTAAATTTCTAAACGATGGATACGGTTTTTTCTGAAAATCATTAGAACCCGCTATTCGCTCCGTGCGAAGTCATGGAAAGGGAAGCAAAAGCGATACTAGCGCTAGCTGCGGATAATTCGTGCATTTTAGGGAAATATTTTGTAATTTTGGCATATCAAATACACGTATACATTTTACTTTTTTTCAAAAAATTAGGTAAAAACAACACAATAAGCAACCGGAGTTGCTGTGTTGAAAATTGTACAAATACTAGCAAAAAAAAAACAGTGAAACTTATATAACAAATTTCACTAACAAAGTGGAAATTAAATCAAAGAAATAAATGGATAGGTGTACAATAAGAAGAAAAATTACCTTTATTTTTGTGATAATAACAGTAATCCTGGAAATAGTAGACATCAGAAACTAGAAAGTTTTTAAATAAACAATAAATTATCATTTTACGATGTTCTTTAATATCCCTTTATTCTTAAATGTTCATTCAGCAAGGACTAGATTTCAAGATTTCTGCCGTTGATTATAATATTTGGCTGGTATGCAATTTTGTGACTTACTGATCAGAAACCAGTTTTAATCTTTCATTCTATGTTTTCTTTAGAACAAAAATAAAAATATAAGTAGCGATCCTTTTTATACATTTTAACTTCACGCTATTATAAATGGTTTCTTCAATGACAACTTATTAGACTTAGGCAACTTCTCATACATTTTCCAGTAAATACTGTTGCCTGCCTATATTTTATTATTGATTTTTAATGATTATACATAATTTTCTTCAATTTAAGCGTGAAAAATATATAATAATAATAAATTAATGTTTTAATTGTTTTATAAATCCATATACTTTTATTAAAACTAACTATATACTTTTTATTTACGAATTCTATTAAAAATTGTATTTGTCAGTATAGGCAGAAATACTCCTTTAATACCAAAACAAATTGGCGCTGCTGTCGCGCACGGAGCGAATAATAATAACAGAATCATTTAGTGTATAATTTTATGTGTCAATTGGGGCAAATTTTCAATTATATTATTATAACATGCAAAAGGTTTGATAATAGTCAGCACATTTGCATTTTTAATACTATTCCTCATCAATTGACCCAAACTATAACCAAATTGATCACATAAAATTAGAATATTGCGAGACTTAAGTTCTATTACTGCATTTCTATCAACATAAATGAGTTCCTTATTATTTAGGTTTCCAGTTTCTTTTGACGGTTTGTCGTTGGAGATTTCTTGAATACAATAATATACCTATTATTTTCCTGCTCCATTTGTCGAATAATTTCATCCAGTTCCTTATTTCTATTTTCCATTTCTAATACCAATTTATTTCTATTTTCCAATTGATCATCACATAATTTTATATTTCCTTGCAATTCTGTATTTTCTTTCTTTAAATTCATTATTGTGTCCCTCTGGTCCTTTAATTTCTTTGTATCTCTGTTTTCAATTTCAAAAACTTCATCTTCGAAGTCCTGTGTCTTTTTATGTAATCTCTTTATGTAGTTATCCTTATCCCCTAGTGTATTGTTAAGCTCCTTGATAATTAATTGCAATTCTTCAATTTTTTTTTGGTTTTGATAATCTTTTTTCTCTAAATCTAGATCCCTGTCCTTAATAGTATGTTTAAGCTTAGATATTTCTTCCCGAAAATCATCAATTTTAGTAGAAGGATTTTTATAAGTCTGTTTGCAATTATCAGAACAATAAATTTTATGACCCTCAAGAGAATGATGAGTTTTTTTTCTTTCTAGGCAAGAAGGATGAACGACCTCCAAACAGACTATGCATATTAAGCTAGAGTATTCCTTATTCTTACAGCATTTAAATTGCCCACCCATTTTGGTTAAATCAAATTTTAAAAGTCTGCAAGAATTTTTGTATTTAATTATAGATCCGTGTTCTAGCCTTAGTAGACACTGCCAAATATTGCGATTTGTATCAACTGCTTATCAGTAGGGTCAGCAGGTTTTTGTTGTTTGATCGTTTTTGATTATTATTTATAGGCAAAAAATAAAGAGTTTTGAGCAACTTAGTTTTATGCAATTTTCCGCAGTGTTTATCTTCAGTAATTCCAAAAGATTTTACCAGTATGTTCTTTGTGACTTTATCTTCAATTTGACACCCAATTCAATATATTTGAAGTTCTTCTTTCATCTCAAAAGCAACGATTTTTAAAGCACTGTTAAAACACGACTACACTCTACTGATAATAAAAATAACTTTTTGGTTTCTCATTTCTTTTATAGTCCTTAGGTAATTTCTTCTCCATACTACAATATCGCATCTTTCTATTAAAATAGACTTTCTGGAATGCTTTTTACATAGAAAACCTATTTCTTTTAAAAGTTTCCATAGTGTGCTTCGACTCATTTCAGGGTAATCCTTATCATCTCGAACTGTGACAAGAACTTTGTCTACTGTCGGAAATTCTTTTCTAAAGAAGAACGCATGCACTTTCCTTCGAAGTCTTTCTTTCAAAAGATTTTCTAATTGAAATTTTGGTTTTCCTGGAGCGTTACGTGCTGTTTGAAACTCGCCACATTTCTCTTCTTCAACAACTCTGTAAATCATAGATTTCCCAACACCAAGCGTACTACTAACTAATTCCACTGTGTTATCAACACTTTTTCATAAATGTTTGTCTGTAAATGATTTAAAACAATTAAATATTAATGTTTTTTCATTAACTGTTAAAGGACCGATTTTTTGTCGTTTACGCGGCCCTTCCAAATTTTCCATGATCACACTAGAATTCACACTGCACCTTGCAAGTTGCAACTAAACGACATTTAGTAAACTGTCAAGAATACACAACTTGGACCTCCTTACTAAATGGAAAACATATAATCGCATTTTCGGTGAAATTTGTTGGGAAGGTATTTATCTACTTATAATTCGATTACTGTAAGAAATTCTTGGAATTAAAATAAAACAATATTGGCAAATAGGTACTTATTGAAAATAATCTTAAGATACGGCTATGTAATATTTAATAGACAGGGCTTTTGGCCTGTCCAAACCTTTTTCTATTGTTCTGTACAGCTTATGTTAATAAAGGACCAATAAAAGACCCAAAACTTGTAATAGCTCAGGTACATTTATTACAGTTTTAGGAAACATTTAGGTTATTCTGTAAAAATATTTAAAATGACCGTACTAAGTTTTGCATTAGAAATGCTGTTTTATTACTCTCTCATACATAAAAATAGACTATAGGAAACTCAATGGTAAAATTTTGAGTCGATATGCTGCCATCTATCAAATTGGAGTGGTACTAAAATTCAATAAGGCCGCTACG
Organism: Psylliodes chrysocephalus; assembly: GCA_927349885.1. NCBI lineage: Eukaryota > Metazoa > Arthropoda > Insecta > Coleoptera > Chrysomelidae > Psylliodes > Psylliodes chrysocephalus. Next base: position 4,417,327 of record OV651835.1, read on the forward strand.
AGCGGGCTTTTTGAAATTTAACTTTGTAGTAGCGCAAAAATGTAATGAAGAAAATCAAATAAAGTAAAAAAATTGGAAAAATATTTGACTAGTTTCAAATCATAAAACAACCATATTGACTGTATTGTGATTTGAAACTAGTCAAATATTTTGCCAATTTATATCTCTATTTGATTTTACTTCATTATATTTTTGCATTACTTTCAAACTTGAAATAAAATGCAATTTATTTAATTTTTTTATTACAGTAATTTAACGCCGCATCATATAATTTGTCTATTTAAACATGGAAATACTCAAACAAATATGCATTTACACCATTTAAATAATTAAATTTTTATAAAACAAACCTATCAAAAATGTTTTCTGTAACAAAATCAGCATATATATTATAAGTGCTCAAGACCTTTATAAAAGTTTTGCGACTTCGAGTGGCAAATAAGTTTGAAAAAATTGAAGTTGAAGCATCATTCTTTTTTACTATTGAGGCAAATTTGAGTGATAATAGTTTTCTTGATTTATTTATACAGCACTTGTAATGATCAAATTTTTATTCATCATGTGGGTACTGTGATAAATGAATTTAACTTTTGAGCTTAAATTAAACTTACACACGTTTGGACCCTTGAAGATTTTAGGGTGTTTTCTTGTTTGATGTCAATGGCATTGAATCAATTTTTGATACTGATGGTTGAAGCTCAAATATTTCATCGATCGACAGGGTATTTTGGAGGGCCAACATTTTCTTACAAAAATGATCATTTAAAAACTGAAAACAAAAAAAAATTAAATAACAAACCAATTATTTTAACACTGAATCAAAAACAAGTTTGTAAATATTACTTACCGTTGGTGCCAAACAGTGATAATGCATTTTTCTTAAGACACTTATTACAAATTATTTGGTTACCCTTAATATGAGGACTGCATAATGTGGTATAAATTGCATCACTACCAATATCTGGGAGTGCTTTATTGTTTGTTGCTGAAATCGATCTTCCCATCATTTGAAAACATGCTTAAAATTGGAATGTGTTGAAAAATAAATTATAGATGAATCAAAATTCAATACTCCTTCAAATACAATAGCCATTTTAATTTCTCCAAGTTTGTAAGTTTTGACGAGCTGACAACAGTGACAACTGACATGACATTTCGATACGAGCGCCATCCCGTTAATTGGAGTGGTACTAAATTACCATCCTCATATTTTTCCATTTCATTGTTATTATTCACGCGTCGTACCAGGTAAAGTAGTTAATACCTGATCGGGAGTGAAACAAAAACCGCCTATGGCGGAACCCGGAAGGGTAGCCAAAGAACCCCTTCCAGATAAGAATTCAGATGATCCAAACTTTGTAAATACCCTATATCCCATTCGCCACAAGGACAAAATAGAAAAACTTACCCAAACATCAACAACACAAGTTACCCAAAAGAAGTCCCCACACAGCCCTAGGAGTCGCAGCCACAGCAGGAACCACCCATACAGACATGTAAGTACCCCTAATGTGAAATATGAATCCAGCAAGTCGAGATCCAGCTCCAGAAGGGATTCTTCGACAAAAAGCTCGCGGAAAAAAAGTATGGAGAAAATTCAGTCCAAAACATTTAACAATAACTCGGACCTGGAAATGGCAACAGATATAACACAATCCCAACCCGCCGACCATACCCAAAGTGCGCTGCAATGCACCAAAATTTCATCTCTCGAAAGTATGGAGAACAGTAATGAAAATAAGGAGAATAGTGTTGGTAGTGCGAAACGTACATCAGTATTCAAAAAACTTTTTGTACCGGAATCGGACATGAAACAGGTATCGCGTAGGACGGCTCTCCAGACAACGACGGAAATTTCGAAAGTGCGGAGAATTCGCCGCTAAATGACACAATAGTGAATTTCTCGGAGTTTAACGCGGAAAACAAAGACGCTGAAACAAACACCGGTAGCGCGGGTAAATCCAAATCCTTAGACACTCTAATTCTCGAATGTGCCGAAAACGCGGAGAAAACATTGAATGATATCATACAAAAAAGTATGGAGAATAGTGAAAAAAGTAACAACGACTCACAGACAGAACACGCTTTGGGCATCGGGCGCGACACGTTCGTCTCCGCATACACTACCTTACCGCTGCCAGCCACAGCGACAACGCGAGCGCTCGACTTCGAGACAGACATACTTCCAACACCGTCGAGTGTAAATGAAAGAACGGTATGCGAAAAACCGGCAGTCGCGACTCTACAGCTGCCAGCCTCGATCAAAGAGAGTATCTTAAATTTCAAAAACACTACATCGAGTGAGGACGAGAACTCTTCAGTAAATCAGCCGGGAAATAGCACGGTACCAGGTCAAGTGCGAACATTCACTGGTCAAAAACCGCTGGAGTCCACAGGCGCGGTCCCTAAAACCACAATCACTCCAGAACAACCACCAAAAAGAAAAAGGACGCTAGAAAGGCCCACAATAGATGATTCCAACAAAGAGGATCAAGAAAAAATGGACACAAACGAAGGGGAAGGAGCTTTCAAAACCCCTAAAAAATTCTCTACAAATTTCGTTAAAGTACGGACACAGATTCAGACGACGAAGCATCCCTCCCATCTAAAAAACCTGTAACACAACACCCTACCACGAGTATACAGAGTGGCACAGAAAATAAACCCCCAAGCAAAGTTAACAACAGCGCAAAAAACCCACCAAACGTACCCAGGAGAGCGGCCATGCCCCCAATTGTAATTGAAGGAAAAACCGACAATCACAGTACCCTAAAAACGGATCTTCAAAATATAATAAAAGGGAAGTATTCAATAAAATACACCAATAATTCAACCATTATTTACGTAGAAGACAAAAAAGACTACGCCGACTTACTAGAAGAGTCAAAGAGTCGAAGATCTCCCACCACACGTACACTAACAGGTCAGAAAAATCCCATGCATTTGTGTTAAGGGGGTTAAACACCGGCACAAAAATTGAAGACATTGAGGAAGACATGATACAGTCATACGACATAAAAACCAGGGAACTTTTCCAGATGACCACCAAATACAGACCGCTATTCTTAATAGTGACAGATCCCGCTATCACCCTGGACTTTCTCAATAAAAATGTACGCGTCATAGAGAATACCCGTATTACATGGGAACTTAGAAAGTCGAACAAGACGATAATTCAATGCCACAATTGCCAGGCGTGGGGACACGCTACGGCAAATTGCTGAAGACCCCCAAAATGCCTTAAGTGCGCCGAAGGACAACATACAAGGACTTGTATAAAAACAAGAGACACCCCAGCCACGTGCGCCAACTGTCTGGGAGACCACCCGGCTAACTATAGTCAATGTCCGTCATACTTAGACAGAATTAAAAGGATGGAAGAACGCAAACTAATGCAGATGCCCCAACGAACCTACGTACCAGCCCCCGCCCCAACAGTAAACATGTGGGACAAAAACAGAAACCGCAGCAACAGCAGAGCAGAGAACGATCAGTTCCCACCCCTACCCAGCAGAAGACCACAACAAGGCGGCCATCAGGCTAGCCAACAACCACAAACACAACAGCAAGCTGAAGACAGAATTCCCGGGTCCATAGACGATATGTTTTCACTAAACGATGAGTTTAACACACTAAATAAGCTGGTAAATATAGCAGAACTTACCCGAGCCGTTCGGGACCTCAACTTCTCCATCAGACAGTGCAGGGACGAACGCGACATTTTCATAACCTATAACAACTTTGTAGCTAACCTTAACACGTATAAATTCAGGAACTAAGTTCAATCCGACGTACAAAGACAAAATCAGAATTTGTTTTTACAATGTGAACGGGTTGATAAGCAAACGTGGCTTAGTAACCAATTTCATTCACAAGCATAAATTTGACATAATACAGAGACAAATTTAAAACAAACGGACAAAATCAAAATTAGGGACTACAACATCATCAGACAAGACAGACCGGTACAAGACAGACAAAACGTAAGACAAAAAGCAGCGGGAGGGGTCGCTATACTTGTCAATAAAAACTTAGAATTCGCGCACCTACCCAACGCCAATATTTCACCACACATTGAGCAAGTAATCATTAAATGCCTTAACTACATTATAATTGGGGTGTACAACCCCCCCGCCAAGAGAATTCTCAGCACAGACATGCACGCGCTGATGTCAAAAGGTACTAGAGTTTTTCTAGCAGGAGATCTAAATAGCAAACACCCAGAATGGGACGCGTACTGTACTCATGCTAACCCCTCGGGAAATATGTTGAGAGATTTCGCCGAAGAAAACGAACTAATTATACATTACACGGACGAACCTACTTGCACCCCGTATAACGGCTCAACTCCAAGTACACTGGACATAGCAGTCACCAAAAACATCCCTGATGTACAAAATATTAGGACTATAAGCACTATGAACTCAGATCACGAT
>OV651835.1:4422261-4472261 GCA_927349885.1 Psylliodes chrysocephalus
TTTGTACGAGTCTGATGAATTTTTAAATCATCGCTGCCCTTATGGCTAAGCCTTTCACTATACGCTTTTAGATATAAATATACTTATCAACCGAAAAAACTAAAAAATATAAAATAATCTCCAACTTCTTTTTCAAATGTATAGTGTTTTTAAAATTTTTTAATTTTTATTTTTTAAAATAAAAGTTTTGTGAAAATCTACCAAATTTGGTTTTACTCATTCAAGATAAAATGGATTTTCATCAAGTAAAGGCCGAAACAATAAATAATTTAAGAGCAGTGCTTTGTTTTGCGCTATAATCAATCACGCGTATGTAGGAGACGTGTTAGCAGTTTTGGTTGTACTAAGTCTGTTACATACAAATTGCAGTTCGGCATTTCACGATTTTATGTTGCGTCTGCTACTTACAAATATGCGAACCGGTCAAGTTCGAAATTAGCGCAAGTGAAAACTTCGGTGTTACCATGGAAATCAGTGCCTTTAAATCGTTTTAATCAGGTGGTTTTATCTCGTCTAAGAATAGGTCATACCGGAGTAACGCACAAACATTTAATGTCTGGTGACCGAGAACCGCTATGTTACATAACAGTAAAACACATTCTAATTGAGTGTCCTCTATACACCTTAGAACGACAAAATAACAATCTCCAAAACAACTTGAAAGCTCTACTCCAGGATGACAGTGACCATAAAAATTTAATAAAATTTTTAAAAGACGTACCACTGCTACATAATATGTGATCTACATAATATGGCTGCTAATAACCCTCCGAGGTTGATGCAGTATTGTAAATAATAATAATAATAAAAAAAAAAATCATATTAGCATGTATTTTATAATGTATGTATGTATGAGATTCCAATTAAAATCAATATGTCAACATTCTGACTTTCATTATTGTAATTTTGTCTAGTAAAAAATAGTGCACGTTTTTTGATAAAATATTTTTAAAGATCAATATGTTTTGGTAAAAATATATATAAAATACTATAAGAGAGGAACAAATTATTGCACATGTTTGTTAAAAATAAAATAGCTTAGAAACAATATAACTAAACTTAAAAATTGAGACACAAATCTGGTAATCTTAAAGAACACAGGATCATTTAATGTACAAGTTTTAGGAAGAGTTGAAAGAAGTCATAAAGTAATATTAAAACTATTAATACAGCTTTGTTCCAACACACACACACAAACCGTAATATTACGGTCATCGTCATGCGCAGTAAATAAAAACCTATCAATAAAGCCCAAAGTCGAACGGCTTTTATTTACTGCGCATGACGATGACCGTAATATTACGGTTTGTGTGTGTGTTGGAACAAAGCTTTCATTGTTAAATTTTAGTACTATAACGTTTTTTTAACAATTTCTATTTTCATTAAGCAATAATATATTATTTTAATAGACGAATCTGAGTCAGAGTATCAATCGTTTCCAAGGAAAACGTATCTGTTAATTCTCAATGAACTGAATGTTACAAATCAAGATTATCCATGCAGTGCAGATGTATCCTCCAATATTTCGCTAAAATTACACCAACCGAACAAAACAACTTGGATAAACTGAAAATCCAAGGTATGGAGACCAAAAGACCGATCTCCGTCTCGCTGAATAGAAAAAACAAAAATCTCTGCACAATCATTACACAACAATCTCAATGAAATAAAAGAAAAGCATCGTGAACCAATATATTTGACCTTAAAGTTACGATCCTTCAGATATGAGGAGCCGGCAATATTAATGATCGTAATGAAGATAAAAATTCGTTTATGAAACATAATCACATAATTTTGTTAGTTTGCTATAAGAATAGGCTAAGATTCAGAAGAAGCAACACAAATAATGAAACTGATATAAAAACACTAAGAACTATACAGAGCAGAACAGTGGGAGGAAGATACAAAAACCAAGACACACCTGAATAAGTAGAATATAGGATATTCCAAAAGGAAACACTTCTATGGAGAGATAACGATTTGGTCAAAATTTAACATTGGTTAGGGAATATTTGATTGGGGTGCGATGATATAAAGGAATATCTTATCATTCAGAAGGAGCTACTACTTCCATTTATCGAAACTAAACTTTTGGTGCGCTAAGCCAAAACCACAAAACCGAGTAAATCCAAAATTCGGACAAATAAAACAATTTACCATACAAGGAAAATGATTTTAACTAAAAGCATACGACAAAGTTTACATTTATTTTCTCTAGTTACACTAAATTACTCTTAAACCTTCAGAAATCTGAACTAAGTTTATTAACTACATAATGTACACTGATAGTTCGTTAAAAAATAAACACACGTCAACAGAAAGTAAATAAGACAATATAATAGTATAACATTAAGATCCAGAAATCAGATCTATCTGATTCAGAAAGAGCAACAGAAATAATAGTCGTTTTCTTTTTACAGGTATATGTGATATCGCGAGAAATGGACTATGCCTTAAGTCAAGTTGAAGGTTGGCATTTTGGAGATGTCAATGTCAGGTGGCAGTCAAAGCCACACTTCATATTTCATTATTCTGTATTCTCTGAGCTTGTTAAAAGGAAAATAAAGGTAACTGTTAAATTATTTAAAAGCATCCGTTTACTAATTGTTTCAATCGACCTGGTTATTACAGTATACTTGATTAACTAAAAGTTAGATTCTGATCTAAGCTAAGTTGTAAAAAGAACGCGAATTTTATTTGAGAGGCGACGTGTCCGATGTCATCCGTTTAAAAACAATCGACATTTTTATTAAATTTTATAATTTCTTCAACATTTTGATCTTGCCTCCTGTTATCATAGTCTTTTAATTTCTCTAAAATAATAAATTCATAGGATAAGTTTGTTCGTATGATGCACAGAACACTCACTTTCTGTCATGGTTTATGGTTGACGTCAAGATCCGCGTACCTTAGCATCGGTAAGGGGGACAGAAAGATGCTGACTTACAATCACAAAAAGAATGTACAATTAAGCCTAGTCGATGTAAGTTAGCTCAGATTAGTGGTAAAAAGAAAGCGATATAAGCACTAAAAACTATACACAACAAAACAGCGGGAGATAGATACGGAAACCAGGAAATACCTGAATAAGTGGAATATAAGATTGCAAAATATGGAAGGAGTGCTGATCCTGATCAAAGAGAATGAACAAAATATTTCTCACTATATTATTATTATTATTACTATACAAAAATTGTTACACATAATCAACTTAAAACCAGAATATGTCGAAGCCGTAAATCAATTTAAAATAATAAAAATCCAATCGGATATTTTACAGTTGCCGATTTACGCTTTAAAAATTGTTAAAAGATAGTTATTCATATAAAATTTAACAGTAAAACAAAAGAAAACGCGTTTTTCGCCGATATTTTAATAATACAATTAAATAATTTCTGTAAGGTCCAGTTTTTAAATCAAAGTTTAAACTGAGTTTAGTAAATGAACTGGATTTAATTAAAAGATGGTGCATTTCAAATGTAGTTCACGTCTAAACCTCATTTAAACTATCCGAAAAATTGAACAGTCAAAGTTGGGCGTTTAAACTAAAATCAATGTTTTGACATTGACGTAATATAAGTATATTTTACAATTTTTGTATATTTTATGTTCAAAGTAATAAGTAAAGACGATGGTGACATTGCTGTCTATTTAATGAATTAAAAATTCAAAAATAAAATTTGTACAGTGGGTCCGTAAAGTATGGAACAAATTTATTTTTAGCTAAACAGACCATTTTAAGAAATAATCCTGAAACACGTCGATTTTTGATTTTAATTTACCGTATTTTAAAATAATAATCTAATATACAGGATGAATTGTTTTCCAGTAATGACGTCACCGTCATTTTTTTTTAAATGGAACACCCCCATTTTGTCTCAATTTTCGAATTACTCTAGCTGAGCTGATTCCAAAAATGTATCACATGTTGATTCCAATTGGTATAGGGTGGACTTGTGGTCTAGCAGACAGAATATGAAAGAAATTATTTATCAATTTTGAAAAAAACATAGCCGTCTAGTTTTTTGTGAAATGTCATTATTTGTTTAGTAATTTATTGATGTTCAGTGACAGATTAGAACTATAATATTTTTGGTATTCGTGAATGTTTTAATTATTGCTTAGATTTAATTTGAATTAGGAACGGAGTCAAGTGTAAAACAAAAAATTGAAATACTTATGATGATTGGGTATGGAGACAGATCGCGAACTCAGATGGAAGTGTGCAATTTGTTTAATGATAAATATCAGAAAGACCTATAATGCGTTCAACAGTCAGTAAGATTGAAAAGAAATTTCGAGAAACTGGTACGTTTAAAAATGTACGCAAATCAGGTCGTCCCTCTGCAAATGCTGATACAACATTAGATGTTTTACTTAGTTTTGAAGAAGACGCGCACACTTCTGTGCGTAAAGTTAGTCGCGATATCGGTGTTAGCAAAACAACGGTACATAAACTATTAAAGCTTGAAAAATAGCATCCTTATAAAATCAAACTTGTGCAGGAATTAAACGAAGATGATCCCGATAGAAGAATCCAATTTTGCGAAAAAATGATGGATAAATGTCACCGAGGCCCTCTCTTGATACAAAACATTATTTTTTCTGATGAGGCCACTTTCACGTTAACCCTCTATCGCATACGGAGCCATATATGGTTCTGTGAATCAAATATTTTTTTAAGTCGGTCCAGCGTTCAGTAGGTCAGTGGTTGTATATAAACATTAAACTTTAGTACCAGCTACACCATCTAGAATTTTTACAACTCTATGAGCGTTGTAGTTTAGCAGATAATCTAAAAAGTTTTATCACGTGAATTGAAAGCGAGTGCCACAAATGTATGTAATAGTTTATCTGCAAACATCGTAAAGATTATAAGTAAGTAAATGTAAAAATAATTTTTTTTGGCGTAACTAATACCTGTACTCTTTATTGGCTACGATATTTGATAATTATTTGTTTTTTTTTTTTTTTGTAAAAAAACGACTTTTGTGTAAAAGCCATATATGACTTTATATGCACTTTGGGAAATTTTACCATTTATTTCATTAGCCATATTTGGATTCCTATGTAATACGGGTATGTTTTATAAACGTATTTTTTACAGGTATGGCGAAATAATTTTACAATAGTTCTCGATTTGTCGATAACATCCCAGGAGATGGGGGCTCCAGTGAAGATGACATAATATCAGACTGTGACAGCGACTATTTGCCGCCTCAACATGATTCAAATAATAGAAATATTGAGGAAATATCTGATACTGAAGTAGAAACAGATGATGAATTTACTTCAACATCATCACACAAAGAAAACATTCCCAAACCAGTAAAGAAAACATATTTGAAAGGAAAACGTCCATCTAAACAATCTATTCCTATAAGAACTATAAAACCTAAGAGACCTACAACGATTTGGACAGAAAAGAAGCTGAAAGAGTATGATGAAGAGCAGTATCTATTTCTTGGTGATACTAAGTTGCCAGAATGTTTTGACTCACTGGAAACTCCTGCAGACTATTTTTCGTTTTTATTTCCAGAGGACCTACTGGAAATGATAGTTCTTGAATCAAATCTAAAGTCTGTGCAAGACAATGTAAACAAGCCAGCCAACATAACTAAACAAGAATTAGAACAGTTCATTGGTATAACTGTATACATGTCTCTAATAAAATTACCACCAAGTAGGCAATACTGGAGTACAAATTTGGGTCAACCACTCATTTTTGAGACCATGATGTGCAATAGATGGGAGGAAATTAAACGTTTTCTCCATTTTAATGATAATTCAAAATTTATTCGCTTTGGCCTCCCTGGACATGATAAATTGTTCAAAGTTAGACCCCTATTAGATAAAATTTGAAGACAACTGCTCATGGTGCCTAAAGAAGAGTTTTTATCAGTCGATGATCAAATAATTCCAACTAAAGGAAGACACCAGCTAAAACAGTATAACCAGAAAAAACTCCATAAGTGGGGATACAAAAATCTAGTTTTAAGTGGTTCATCTGAATTCAGCTATGACTTTGATATTTTCGCCGGAGAGCAAAGTAATACGTTTCCAGATGGAGCACCTGACTTGGGAGTGAGTGGAAATGTAGTAACACGACTTACTTCTGCTGTACCACGAAATAAGAACCACAAAATATTTTTCGACAATTGGTTCAATAGTCCAATGCTACAAGTTCATCTGTCGAAAATTGGTTTGTTATCTTTGGGCACCGCAAGACCAGGTCGTGTAACTGACTGTATAATGCCCTCGGAGAAGGAAATTAAAGCAAAAGGTAGAGGAAGCATGATAGAAAAAACTGCAATTATAGATGAGGTTGAAGTTTCCTGTGTTGTTTGGTTCGACAACAAATTAGTCACTATGTTATCTACATTTGTTGGCAGCTGTCCAGAAACTACAAAGGAACGGTATTCTAGAAAAGATAAGGAGTACATAACCATCCATTGTCCTAAGGCGATTGATATTTATAATAAATACATGGGAGGTGTCGATTTACTAGACTCCCATGTTAGGTTTGTACAGAATTAAACTGCGTTCCAAAAGATGGCACATGATAATTTTTTTTTCATCTATTGGACATGAGTATTGTAAACGCCTGGATTTTGTGGCGACGCAAAACTGGAGAATATTTACCGTTATTTGACTTCAAGCAATGTGTAGCCGAACACCTTTGTAAAGTGGGCAAAAGTGTACAGAAAAAAAGAGGGCGACCATCCACTTTGGTAAATCCGAGTTCAAATCGTACTGGCACACCTACAAATGGACGTGTTGGCACACCTACAAATGCTGATATATCGCCAGCCAAAAAAGTTAGAAAATGTTCACGAAGGAGACAAAATTTTCCACTAAATGCAGTGCGGGTAGATTCTGTAGGACATCTTCCTATATGGAACGAATCAAGAATGTTGTGTCAAAACAATTGTAAATTCCGATCATTCATTTCATGTAGAAAATGCAACACGTTTCTTTGCCTCAACAAAGACAGAAATTGTTTTTTGAACTTTCATTTATAATTATGTTGTATGGAAAGCCATATATGGCTGAAGCTTAAAACAGCATTTATTGTTTTTATGCATACGAAGCCATATATGGCTTTAGATTTTTTTTTACTATATTAACAAAAAATGTGTTTTTTTTACATTATTCCCTTAAATAGAGGTAATAAAGACGTTTCCACATATTTAGATAATTTTTTACAGCATATAAAATAAATCATGCAGTAGAGGGTTAAATGGCGAGGTTAATCGTCAGAATTGTAGATACTGGGCAAAAGAAACCCCCCACTGGATGCGTGAGCATCATACACAATACCCGCAAAAGGTAAATGTATGGGCTGGAATTGTAAGAAATCGAATCATCGGACCCTACTTTATCGAAGGTAATTTAAACGGGGCAATGTACCTTGAGTTTTTAAGGGATGTCTCGTACCTATTTTACGTAATTTGTTTCCCAGCAGACGTAATCGTGGAGGTTGTGATGAAAGTTTATGGTTTCAACAGGATGGTGCACCTCCACATTATGCTGTAGATGTTAGAAGGTACCTAGATGAAATTTTTCCGAACAGGTGCATTGGTAGACGTGGACCTATCGAATGGTCAGCGAGGTCACCAGATTTTAATCTTTTGGATTATTTTATGTGGGGCCATCTGAAGAATGTTGTGTATCAAACGAAACCAGCAAATATTCAAGAATTAAAAGAGATAATTCGGACAACAATAAACAATATTTCTCAAGATACAATAAACAAGGTTCAACAAGAATTTGTACACCGTTTGGGTTACTGTCAAATACAGCAAGGGCTGCAGTTCGAACATTTATAAAGTCATGTATTTCATCATATTCTGTCCGCTAGACAATAAGTATTTGTGATAATATTGTTAATTTAACTAATAAAGAATGTTACGTGTTACTTTATGAGCACACATAAAACTATTGTATTTTTGCCCACCCTGTACCAATTGAAATCAACATGTGATACATTTTTGGAATCAGCTCAGCTAGAGTAATCCGAAAATTGAGACAAAATGGGGGTGTTCCATTTAAAAAAAAAATGACGGTGACGCCATTACTCGAAAGTAATTCACCCTGTATATTAGATTATTATTTTAAAATACCGTAAATTAAAATCAAAAATCGACATGTTTCAGGATTATTTCTTAAAATGGTCTGTTTAGCTAAAAATGAATTTGTTCCATACTTTAGGGACACACTGTATATATTTTTTAATCTAGAAATAATGCTTTAACTGCTAAAGTCATGGTTCTGTTAACTAGAGATAACAGTAGCAAGCAAAATTTAGAAACAATTCGTCGTTGCTCAAAAAAATTGGCAGTCTGTCAATTTTTTTCCATTTTGTACAATTTTTCATCTTCACTTTTATTAAATGTTTTTAAAAAACGTCAAATTGACATAGATCGTTCAGTTTTGTCAGAAGTCCCTCGATTCAGAACTACCAATACCAATTAAACTGTGATATTGACATGATTGAAAAACGCAATTGATGTTAATTTCAGTTCTATATTTGATTCAAGTTCAAGTGAATGAAAGTTTAAACTGTTATTGAAAAACTGGCCCTGCGTAACTACTTAATTTTCAAAAACGAAATTTGTTACTCTACCACCTATTATAAAATAAATTGAAAAAAAAAAGAAACCTTTCCACTCTCCTGCGACTTTTCAACTATCTAACTTTAAAATTCATCATGTCTGGCCAAGGCTTCTCCGAAATCAGTGGCTTGCGAGCCCACAAACAGATCGTACTTTGTCAAAACTTCTGCTTTAGTTAATTGCTCGTCAGCGTCCGAATCAGCTTCGTAGATCAAATGACGGGCTTCGGCTTCGGCGTGATCGAAATCCTGAGGGATGATCCAATTCTTCACTTCCTCTTCATCCATGAACCCGTCTCCATCTTTGTCGCGGTACGTGTTGAATTGTTCGCGTTCGCTTTTTACCCAGTCCGGTTCTTCTTCATTGTCTTCACCTCTGTAAAAGTATTTAAATATTAAAAAAGTAGCATTTTTTGTATTTATACAGGGTGTCCCGAAATTAGACGGTCATATTTTAACAGCGTAATCTACATCCTTAAAATAGGAGTAAAAGTTTATATAAACAAAGGTCCGAAAACGTTTCTTTTTCGAGATACAGGGTGTTAAAAGTGAAGTCCTGATGACACATTTTTATAAATATTTTTTAAACGCTTAAAGATAACTAAATGAAATTTAGTTCAAATGCTTACTTTTTTTCGCTCTATGTAATGGACTAAATCTTAGTTTTTGATCATCTTCATAGATGGGTAAATTAGGGGGGGCTTAAGGTAAAATTGCCCTAAGTTTTTTTGTTGTCAGTTTTTAACATTTTTGACTTAAAAATTTGGAAACCTAATGTTTTCTTTACAATAAAGCTACTCTTGCTGCATCTCGCTAGGACGCACCATTTTCAAGAGAAAAGCATTTGAAAATTTCATGATAAGTTCATATTATCTTATTCGAAAGTGCAAACAAAAATTAGTAGGCCTGGAATCCAATAGCTGCTTTTCAATTTTTTGAGACGCTGTGATAAACAAAAATTGGCTGTCAATTGTATAATTATTTGTACTTTTTTTGCGTGAAAGAAAAATACTTTAATAAATGGAGAGATTTTCAAATAGAGAATTGGCAGATATTCATTTTGTATATGGTTTGTGTAATGGAAGGGCAAGAGCAGCGGTACGAGCATACTGTAAACGGTTTCCTAACCGAAAAATTCCTGACTACAGTGTATTTATTAATACACATAGAAATTTGGTTGACCATGGTTCATTTCAACGTGATCGTGGACAAGCGAGACCACATGGGAACAACAATTTGGAACACGCCCTTAATTTATTTGAAGAGGACCCAAGAAGGAGTATTCGAACTGTTTCCACCCTTTCAGAAATACCACGAGCAATAGTAAGTAATAATTACTTCCCTTTTTCTTTATACTATTCTGTGATTCTTAGTTTTTATTGCTCAAATTTACAAGTACAAGTATTAGAAATTAAAAATTCAAACAAACCGACTTCAAAAACGTGCAGATGCCATCACCATATCTTAACCAAATTTATATGGGACTTCCTCTGAAGTATTCCCTTACTAACAAAAAAATAATCATATAAATCGAACAAGGTGGTAAAGCATTATCGCTAAACATACATAAAAAATGAAGAGTTTGAGGATTTTCTCATGGACCCAATTATTAGATTTTGACCAAATTTATATGGGACCACTCCTGTAGTACCCCCTTTCTATAAAAAAAAATCATTAAAATCGGACACCGTGTTAAAGAATTATCGCTGAACATACATAAAAAAAAATATCGCGATGAATTGAGAACCTCCTTTTTTTTTGAAGTCGGTTAAAAATAACACAAACAAGTTTCAGATTAAAGGCATTTTTAAATTTTTACTTTAGTTTACGTGTCTTTTAAAAAATATGTTCATTTAGGTTGGAAGAATGTTAAGAATGCAGGGTATTGTCACGAGGTCGTGTTTTTTTTTACCAGTTTCGTTTTTGAAAGAAAATAACAAAATATAAGAAAATATATAATTTATTGATCTCAACCACACCTCATTTATTTTAACAATGTTTTTGAATGTCTTGGTACACTTACCACATTTCTCAAGCTTGGAGCACGTCACAATCTTCCCCAAAAAGGCACAATGGAAAACTTTTTTAATATATAAGGATCTTAAATTATTACTTTTTTAATTTTAGAGGATTTTAAATTATATCAAAAAAGAATGGCTTAGTGGAGTCTCTTTTTGAGTCCACCTTTTCCGCTGTCGAGTCTACAACTACCTCCTTGTTTAATTTTAATATCTAATTTTTCGAATATTGCCGATCTGCAAAATTATACGTAGTTTAATCAAACTTAAATTATGTGGTTGATGACCTGATATTATTCTAACTAAGCAATGTAATTTCCTTATTATTTCCTACGTATATTAGCAATTCGGCAGTATTTTGTAATCGGTTTTAAATTTGTTTAATTATCTATGTTTTGACTTTAATAAAAAATGCTGAATAAAAAATAAAATGAATTTGTTTAATTTACTTTAAAAAAAAACACTAAGAAAAATTATTAATATTTTTTGGAATTTGTGACACGACCTCGTGACAGTATTCATCCCTATCATTATCAGCGTGTTCAAGTCTTAAGACCTCACGACTTTTTACCACGAATGGAGTTTAGTGAATGGATAAGAAACCATCAGGAACTGCTTCTTTTTATTATGTGGAGCGACGAGGCTACATTTAATAAAGATGGTGTTTTTAATATTCACAATCACCATTTTTATTCACAAGAAAATCCTCGGGTGGTGCGACGTCGATTTTTTCAAGATAGATTTTCTATTAATGTTTGGGCGGCAATAATCAATGACAGATTAATTGGGCCGATTGAAATTCCTGCTCGGTTAAATGCAATTGAGTATCTGAATTTTTTACAAACCCACCTTAAACCCATTCTGGATAATCTCCCATTAAATATTCGACATCAGCTGCACTTTCAGCACGACGGAGCGCCAGCCCATTATAGCGTTAATGTGAGAAATTGGCTAAATGAAAGATTTTCGGGTAGATGGATGGAAAGAGGTGGTCCCATACCGTGGCCACCTCGATCTCCGGATTTAAATCCATTAGATTATTACTTTTGGGGTCGTATATATACGCTACATAAGTTAACAGTGCGGAAGAGTTGCGTGAAAGGATACGTTTGGCAGGGAATGAAATACGGCAAAATAATTTTGAAGTAATGCGAGCTTCACATGCAATTACCCGTAGAGCCGAAATGTGCCTTCGTCGGCAAGGCAACGTTTTTGAACACTTACTTTAAATGTATAAATTGATATTTTAAATAGAATTTTTGTTATTTTTAATAGAATTTTTGTTATTTTTAGTAGAATTTTTAGTAGTATAGACAAAAACAATTTTTGAGAATCATTTGTTTATCGTTGTCATTTTGACCTATTTTAAGTCATCCTTAGGAAAATAAAAGTAGATACTTCACGTTAAAAAGCTTAAAATTATTATCAAATAGCATTTGCAATAATTAAAAGCAGGTAACTAATGATTTCTTCTCTAACTCAGTCAAACTTCATATTTTCAAGAAATTACCAGCTATTCTTAATTTCAAATACAGTTTTGCTATAATTTTACGATATTTAACGTATCTGACTTATTTCTACCATCCTAAGGATTACCCTAAAAAGTTTAAACGTCGGCAGTTAAAGAAATACATTCTCATCAATCATTTTATTGGGCAAAAGCCAACCAAACCATTAAAAAAAAACAATTGATTAGTTTAAGTTAAAATACTATTTAGTTTTACCATTTAAAGTTTCTTTATGAAATAAACATTAAATTAAAGCTAAATACATTTCTTTAGTCACCGGTTTTCCAAACTGAAAAAAAATTCTGATTCCACAGGCCTGCTAATTACTGTTTGCACTTTCGAATAAAATAATATGAACTTATAAAATTTTCAAATGCTTTTTTATTGAAAATGGTGCGTCCTAGCGAGATGCAACAAGAATAGCTTTATTGTAAAGAAAACATTGAGTTTCCAAATTTTTTAGTCAAAAATGTTAAAAACTGACAACAAAAAAACTTAGGGCAATTTTACCTTAAGCCCCCCCCCCCTAATTTACCCATCTATGAAGATGATCAAAAACTAAGATTAAGTCCATTACATAGAGCGTAAAAAGGTAAGCATTTGTACTAAATTTAATTTAGTTATCTTTAAGCGTTTAGAAAATATTTACAAAAATGTGTCATCAGGACTTCACTTTAAACACCCTGTATCTCGGAAAAGAAACGTTTTCGGACCTATGTTTATATGAACTTTTATTCCTATTTTAGGATTTAGATTACGCTGTTAAAATATGACCGTCTAATTTCGGGACACCCTGTATTTACCTATATCAAAAACTGGCTCCTAACAATGTTAAACTAACATTCAAAAAAACGTTTTATTTTTGTAAAAAGTTTGCTGTTGCGAATTTTTCTTTGAAATTTTTGCCAGTGCTGTAGATTTGAAGGCCCAATATTCTAAGGAGAAAAACAAATTTAAAGCGACCCCTTTAAAATAAGTTGAGGGGTTGAGTACCTTTTAACACCCCCGTATTTTTTTTGTCATAATGAAACTTGCTTTATCGATCTAAAAATCAAAAAGAACTAAGAATTTTTTAAATTTTTTTATAGTAAAATGAACTTTGTATCTTTCTTAGTTTACGAGCTATTTACAATTTTTTAACTGAATCTCTAGAGCAATTCGTTCGTCCTGGACCTAACATATCAACACAACTAAGAGTAAGTCAGGCGTTATTGTACAAAAAATGCATATAAAAATCAGGGGTGTGTCTAGGGATGTGCTTGAGCCGCCCCTGCAAAAAATACCTCTTATTTATATTTTTGTAAAAAGGGTATTTATAATATTGGATTGCCGCCATAAAAATGGTGTGCCACCCTTGGTTCACAATGCCACTGTTAAAAATACACGTCAGTTTGGAAATGTATTTATTAAATTTAATAGTAATTAAAAAAAATATTTTTTCTACTACCGTGCGTAAAGTGCGTACTTTACGCACTTCACGAAGTGTGTAAAGTTGTACTTTTTTTCACTAGTGCGTAAAGTAAAACTCTTTACGCACTAGTTAAAAAAAGTAAAATTTGACAAAATTTGTACATAACAACAAAATATAACGTTTTATTTTATATTAACATTTTTTTGACAAATAAATAAATTATTTTTGCTTATATCTATTTAGTGTCCAACAAATTATCAACAGTTTATTTTAATTATAATTTTCTCTAAATGTCATCGATTTAATTAAAAGTAAACATACAGTGGATGTCGATTTTGGTAAAAGTAAGTTGGCCGTGGCTGTGTGGATTAGAAGAACTGTCAATCTCTAAACTTTTAATTAGTACCTACCTTATAACAGAACACGACAAAAGTATACTTAAGTTCAAGATTAGATTCTAAAGCCAATTTAGCATTTTTTAAACTCAATCAAGTTTGAGAAGGTAAAAAGTTTTACTTTTTAATGTTTGTTTACTTAAATTCAAATTTTATTTGCAGTTTATTATATCTGTCATATCGATATGGATTCAAATTTATCTAGCGATAGCGAATTTGATAATACTCCCCCAGATATCTTATGTAGTGCACAAAAGGCCACTGAAAATTTATTGCAAGAAAAATCTGCATATATTTATCAGCAAAAATACAATGCATTTATAGAATGGTGTAGGAAGAATAAGGTGACAAAATATTCGGAAAACGTTATTTTAGCATATTTCTCTAATGAATTGAAGAATGGTCGATTTTTTCTATGCTTAAAAGCACCTTAAAATATAAAAACAACGTTGATTTTTCGAAATTCAACAAGTTAATAGCGTTTCTCAAACAAAAAAATAAAGGTTATAAACCAAAAAAATCCAAAATTTTTGAACGAGAAGATCTAATTAATTTTCTGTTGAAAGCTCCAGATTCCAAGTTTTTAATGATCAAAGTAAGTAAATGCCTCAGTAAATGCTTGAATTCTCAGTATAAAATTAAAATATTCTGTAAAGTTTTGCAACGAGATGTGTGTTCGTATGGTGTGTTGCCTAACAAAATCAGTTGCTGTCCTAACAGGCCACCGGGGTTGTTAGGCAGCACATTATACCTAAAACTTTTATATTTTTTACAATAGCATTTATTTGGAGTTTTACATGCGCAACGTCAAGATATTTCCTAATGTTTAATAAATTATTTGTAACATTACAATATGTTATTTTTTAGGTAGCTTTTATAATTGGAATTGCGGGAGCTTGTCGCCGGGAAGAATTATGTAAAATGACAATTAACGATGTGGAAGATAAACAAACAGTGTATATTGTCAAAGTATCAGAAACCAAAAATGGAATAGAACGCACTTTTACGATTTTTAAATCCAAATAATTCTGCAGTTGATTATTTATCTTTCATAAAAAAATATACCTCATTAAGACCATCAAATATAAATTGTAACAGATTTTTTTTTAAAATTCGCAAATGGAAAATATTCTAAACAGCCTGTAGGGATAAATACTTTTGGTAAAATGCCAAGTGTTATAGCAACGTATCTAAACTTGCCCAATCCAACGGCTTTTACAGGACACTGCTTTAGGAGGTCTTCAGCCACTATGCTGGCAAATTCTGGAGGAGACCTTCTAACGGTCAAAAAACATGGAGGATGGAAATCATCTGCTGTTGCAGAAGGCTACGTAGACAGCGCAATAACACAAAAAAACAAAATTTCTAATAACATTTTGATGGATGACAGTATGCCATCCACTTCCAAACAAAGCTACAATTTTACCGTTGACAACTATAATTAAGAATTAGTGGAACCACTCGACAGTGAAACTAGAGTTACACAAAATATTTCAACCTCTTTACTTGAAAAGGCCAAATCCATACCACTCGAAGCTCAAAATAGGGTTACAGAAGTAATATCAAAACCTTAAGTTTTGGTAATTGCAATAATTGCACATTCACTATTAATATTCATAACAGTTAAAAACCTATTTTTTTGAATATTTCTTCATTTGTTAGTCATTTTGTTCTGTAAGAATTATAAATTTGTAAAGTTCCAATAAGTTTATTTTTGTTGCTGTGTACAATTTTTGGCACATTTTACTTTTTTTCACTAGTGCGTAAAATAAAGTACTTTTTTTCACTAGTGAAAAAAAGTAACTTTTATATTTCTAATATTAGTGGATTATGTGTACGGTAGTAGAAAAAATATTGTATGCCACTCGTGTGTAAAGTCCCTTTTTTGACTCATGTGATTGTGGCACTCGCCTACGGCTCGTGCGACAACATTCACATTCGTCAAAAAAGGGTAACTTTACACACTTGTTGCATAAATATTTTAATTAAACAATTAACAATTAAAAATAATTACTTGACAAATATTATACATATTTTATAAACTATTTAATTTAGTAAATGTTCAACATGTCCTCCTCCTTATTGAATACAAAAATATAAATAAAAGAGGTAGTTTTTGCTGGGGCGGCTCAAACACAGCCCTAGGCACACCACTGATTTTTATATGCGTTTTTTGTACAATAACTCCTGACCTACTCTTAGTTTTGTTAATATGTTAAGTCCAGGACGGACGAATTGCTCTAGATATGCAGTTAAAAAATTGTAAATAGCTCGTTAACTAAGAAAGATACAAAGTTCATTTTGCTATAAAAAAATATTACAAATTCATAGCTCTTTTTGATTTTTAGATCGATAAAGCAAGTTTCTTTATGACAAAAAAAGTACGGGGGGGTTAAAAGGTACTCAACCACTCAGCTTTTTTTAAAGGGGTCGCTTTAAAATTTTTTTCTCCTTAGAATATTAGGCCTTCAAATCTGCAGCACTGGCAAAAATTTCAAAGAAAAATTCGCAACAGTAAACTTTTTACAAAAAAAAAAAACCGTTTTTTTGAATGTTAGTTTAACGCCCTGTAACTTTGTTAGGAGCCAGTTTTTGATATAGGTAAATATAGCCAAATCCACTTATTTTTTGATAATCTATCTGTGGAAGAAGTTATGAGATAGCTTTTTGAAACACCCTGTATAGTGTGAATGTTTTTTATATAACATGAATATTAGTGAAAGGGTAAAATAATTAAAATACCTGATTAAATGAATCATAGAATTAGGTACATTTGCTTTATTTATCACCTGTTAAAATTAACCAGGTCTTATAGGTACAAATGTGTATTTGTATTACCTGTACATGTCCCCAATGTATTCCTGCAGTGAAACTTTTCCATCTTGGTCTTTGTCAATGTCTTCCATGGTTTCTAACACAACGAGGTCACGCATGTAATCATTTTCTTCTGGATGTAAAAATGCTGCATATTCTTCTTTGGTTAATGACCCGTCTTCATCTCTATCTGCCGTTTGCCAACGTCTTTTGTCTCTCTTTAACATATTTTTGTAGGAAAAACCTAATCAAAACAAATCATGTTAACAAATTAGTAGAAAACTAAAGTAACTTTTACTTCTAACTTTTTTATTTCAATACTTGTACTATACAAGGTATTTCATAACTGTACCACCAAACATTTAGGGATGGTATAGGACTCAATATAAACATTTTTAGGCTATTGCATAGCTTTTATCGCGGGCGTTGAGCGCGGCGACCGAATCAAGAAAAAAAAAACGAAAGAGTAACGAAAAAAAAAAACTCCCCCACTCCGACCGCCACAGCGGTACTACGTTAAACAATAAAAAATCGAAAAATCGAAAAATAAAAAATCGAAAAATCGAAAAACCAAAAAATCGAAAAATCGAAAAACCAAAAAATCGAAAATTTGAAAAATCGAAAACGAAAAATCGAACAATTGAACAATCGAAAAATCGAAAACGAAAAATCGAAAAATCAAAAAATCGAAAAACCAAAAATCTAAAAACCGAAAATTCGAAAAACCGAACAATCGAAAACGAAAAATCGGAAAATCAAAAAATCAAAAAATCGAAAAACCAAAAAATCCAAAAATCAAAAAATCTAAAAACCGAAAAATCAAAAAATCGAAAAATCAAAAAATCGAAAAATCCAAAAACCGAAATATCGAAAAACCAAAAAACCGAAAAATCCAAAAATCTAGAAACCGAAAAATCAAAAAATCAAAAAACCAAAAAACCGAAAAATCCAAAAATCGAAAAATCTAAAAACCGAAAAATCAAAAAATCGAAAAATCGTAAAAAATCGAAAAATCAAAAACTCGAAAAATCCAAAAATCCAAAAATCAAAAAATCGAAAAATCTAAAAACCGAAAAATCGAAAAACCGAACAATCGAAAACGAAAAATCGAAAATGAAAAATCGAAAATTCAAAAAATCGAAAAATTGAAAAATCTAAAAACCGAAAAATCCAAAAATCAAAAAATTAAAAAATCGAAAACGAAAAATCAAAAATCGAAAAACCGAAAAATCCAAAAATCGAAAATCCAAAAATCGAAAAATCCAAAAATCGAAAAATCAAAAAAATTAAAAAATCGAAAAATTGAAAAATCAAAAAATCGAAAAATTGAAAAATCGAAAAACCGAACAATCGAAAAATCTAAAATCCGAAAAATCGAAGCCGTGCATCGTCTAACGTCGTTTCAGTTCGGCAGACTTCGGCACGGTGTTTGTGTGCGTGCGATTAGACGTATGCGTGTAGACTAGCTGCTATCCCTCTTACGACACAATTTCGGAAAAATTGAATTTAAAAACGAATAATGATCCACAAGAATCCACAACAAAATATGGGACCATTATTGACGCGGTATTTTCCAGATATTTAGAGGATATCAAGTCACAAACTTATGTTTCTTATTTCAGTTACCATAAACCTATAGTTTCAATGATAAAAATTCCTGAAGAACCTACATGTACCATGTAATCTGTATTGTAAGATAATAAAAATATTTTAAACAATATTAAGTTCTCATTTATTCAATAAAAGAAAAAAATTTGTTTTCTTATCGGTCACCACGCTAAAAAAGTGTAACTTGAATTAATATCAAAGAAAAAACTTGAATTAATATCAAAGAAAAAAAAATACTGCATAAATAAAATGCAAGTGCCACACGTATTTTTTTGTTTGTTTATTGAACATAGGTCCGAAAAAGCTTCATTTCGAAGATGTAATATTTAGACTAGTCCGATGGACATATCCGGAAAAGAAGTGAAAAGTAATGAAAAGTAGTCGACCTTGGGCATAGAAGACAAACAGTTAAATCTCGATCCTGGACGTTTTTCAAATATACTTTGGGAACTATATTTGCATTTGTATTTTTTTTTTTGGCAATCATTTGTAAAATACTTTCAACCTTTGGTTTTTTTTTTTGGTCTTTCTCGCGTGTTTATTTTAATAAGATATGAAAATATGAAACGAAAATTCGAAAATATTGTTAAATGAAACATGAAACATTACGAGTCTTTTTTTAACGTTTCTCATAGACTTTTCTTGGTATATTTTTAAAACGGTACTAAAATATCCCATAGATGTTTAAAGTTTAACAACATATTCATTAACATTCCCTGCAAATGAAGTTTTATGTACGCTGGAATACTTGAATTAGTAGTTACATAAACATCTTTGTACTTCTTTTTAGTTACTTCCTGTGACAAACATTTATACGATGTTAATTTTTATAACTCGCAATAATATTGCATACAGGTCAGCACAGTAATGTGTACAAGTTACACATCTTTGACATGGCTATCTTTAGTCTTTACATCGCAGACCTGGCATACCTAACAGTTCGTCCCGCGTTCATAGATGGAGATACCAATGATCGCTTGCTACTTACGTAACCGGTAATCTCTAGCAACAAAACAAACTTATAATGCAATATTTTTCGACATAAAAAGAGCCTTTAATACCTGCTGGAGATTTAAATTCCTGGCAACTGTCTTGCTTTTATCAACAATTTTTTGAAGGATAGATCATTTCGTGTAAGAGTAAATAATTCCTTTTCGGAAAATCAAAACGAAGACAATGGAACTCCACAAGGGTCAATAATTAGTCCTACACTATGCTGATGACCTGGTAATCTATATTAAAGGAAAAAATGTGGATAGCATGTCAACTTTTCTGCAAAACTTTTTGATGAAATTGGAACAAAGGTCTCTTGATACAGGATTCATTTTTTCCATGACAAAAACTGTTGGAATTGTATTCTCCAAGAAAACTTCTGTTATCTTTCCAGTTTTAGTTATTTAAGCAAAATATATCTTTCAAACCATCAGTAAAGTTCTTAGGAATGTGGTTCGACCAAAAGCTATCCTGGAAAGAACACATAAAACATTTAACCCTTTTCTGTCATAAGAGACTAAACATAATGAAGACTCTGGCAAACAGAAACTGGGGCTCAGACTATCATATCTTATTAACCATTTATAAAACTTTAATAAGATCAAAGATTGACTATGGGTCTATTACATATGGATCAGCCAGCAAAACCACTTTAAAACTGTTACACTGTACAAAATTCTGCTCTTCGTATTGCTCTGGGAGCCTTTCGCACTTCCCCTATTGAAAGTATCTACTGTGAAACTGGAGAACCTTCCCTGCACTACCGGAGAATGTATCTATCATCATCACATGCTACTTCGATAGCCTCTAATAGAAATAAACCACTTTTCAATAATACCTTCACTAAAAAATATATCAATTACTTTACCAATAAGTCTCACACATCAAAACCCTATTATGAGCGAATTCGAAGTTATCTAAGTCACCTAGAGATTGACTTTCCAGAAGTCTTTCCATTCGATCTTGACCATCCTCCTCCCTGGATCATTAAAATTCCTCAAACCAACACGGACCTCTGCCAATATAATAAACATGAAATTCCCTCAAGTAAGCTTTTTACTGATGCTTCTAAAGATGACACTGGTGTTGGGGCAGCATTTGTAACACTTCAGGACAAATTTTTTTTCAAACTTCCGTTAACCTCTAGCATTTTCACCGCTGAACTCTTCGCTATCTACAAATCTCTTCAGCATTTAAATAGATCAAATATTTCCAAAAACTTAATTCTCTCAGACTCAGTGCAATACTAGCATTGCAACATATATACCCAAAAACACCCCATTGAAAAAATGATAAAGTCCGAACTACTGCGGGCTCAAGAACATTCAAGATGCATACAAATTATTTGGATACCCTCCCACATCCGAATTGAAGGCAACGAGACAGCAGATCAGTGTGCGCGTAATGCAATAACGAGTGAAGTGTCGGAAATAGTGTCTCACAGTGTCGCGAATGATCTTAAATCGTTCTTCAAAAAGAAAATATTGTGTATGTGGTCTCGTGAGTGGCAACATAGTCGGTCTAAATTAAAACAAATTAAAAATGATATTACACCTTGTCAATATCCAACATTAAACAGACGAGTGCAAATAGTTATCACCCGTTTACGGCTAGGTCATACAAGATTTACGCACTCCTATCATTTTCTAATAGTGACCCACCACAATATGTGAAGAGTGCAGTGTCGTCAACAGCGTAAATCATTTTTTAATCGAATGTCCAAAATATCAAATCAATCGAAATGCTCACAACATCCCAAACAACATAAACAAACTATTTGATATTCCTCTAAAAAACATTATTGACTATCTAAAATCTATCGAAATGTTATACGAAATTTAGATTTATAATTAATGTATTGTTCCGTAGCTAATAACCTTTTGGTGGATGCGACTAAATTTATTAAAAAAAAAAAATCTTCATATTCTAGCAGTGATTCGAACAAGGGTGAGTGTTAAAACATATTCAGATAACAATCAGAAAAAACCTCAGCTTCTTATAGTTGGCGATCAATATTGCGCTAAAAGTTGTGGCTTACTCTTTATGCGAGTGTTGGGAGCCAAATATGACATCAATTTTCAGTACCGTAAGAATATGTCAGTCGAAGATATAACAAAAACTGTAAAAATATTAAGTAAACATTTTACCATGTCTGACTGTATCGCACTCTTATCGGAAATACTGATAGCTTTAAATGTAAACTACCAATTGTTAATGATTTATTAAGTGTAGCGGAGTACTCTAATTTAATAATTATAGGTGCAGCGTATGTTCATAATAGAAGCGTGCTTAATAAATTTATTTATGAATTAAACTTAAATTTTCACAAAACAATACACAAACTCAACAAAAAAACATGCTCGTTTGTCCTTTCTGATAATTTTGTAAAAAAGAGTGACAAAATTCCTTTTGGTGGCATTCCTTTTCAAGAGATTACTAGTTAAACATATATGTGATCAGTATTCGTCATATTTTCATAAACCTATTATAAGAAACGCTGACTTAAATTCGGAAAACAGCCTCGACTTCCAACATGACCATGCGCTGGATCAAACTAATGATCAAACTAATTAACAAACTAACAGCCAAATAGTCAACGCTATTTTATCCATAAAAAAATCAATTAAATTATCATCTAATATAACTGAAAAAATTGACTCTAAAAATAGGTGCGATGAAGATGCTCAGTTAGATAGCAATAACAAAGAAAGTATGGCTGGCGGAGTTGTAGAATTAAATAATAGTCAAAATTAGCCTTTTTTAGAAACAGAGATGTTTGAGCACATAGGAACGGCAGTATTAATACACAACTCCCTCTTTCACAGTTTGGAGTTTAACGAAGTAAAATACCAAGATTTAGCTGAGGAGAAACAATTCGAGTTTTCAATTATTAATATTAAAAAGTTAAATATCTTCATAATTTGTATTTACAGATCTTGCCATCACCAGTATTCCAATATTTTTGAATAAATTGGAATGCTTATTATCTAAGATACAAGTTCATCTAAAATTATTTTGACCGGAAACTTTAACATGGATTTTCGTGTTCAAAATGATAATAATATAATAAATCTTTCTCATTTTTTATTATCTTTTAATCTAAATATGCATGTCAAAGATCCTACTCAAATCACTAATAACAGTGAAACGTTGATTGACTATTTTTGCTCCTCTTTTCTGGACAGTAATATTCTGTGCTCAGTCCATTCCATCTCGTTATCTGATCATGAGGTTGTTTTGTGCTCAACGCCTCTCGATACGAAGCTTAGGAAAATGAAATTCAGATATGGTCGTATGTTTAGCAAACCTAATTATGATAAATTTAGATTAAGCAGCCATAATTTTAATTGGCATGTTGTCTGATGATTGTCAAAGCTACAAGAACTTATAGACAAACACTTATAAATATAATTATTATGTAGTACTAACAATTACATGCATAAAAATTTAAAAATTGTATAAAAACGTTAAATATAAAATTAGAGGTTAATTACAAATAAAAATACGTAACACAACATCGATAAAATTATATAAACACAAAAACATGTACGTTCAAACAGTTACAACGATTTAAGAGTCATTGTAAAATTCCGTCAAAGCATAATATGCTTTTGTCATCAACATATCTCTTAGCAGTATTTTAAATGTTGTGACCGTTTCCGTCGATTTAATATCATTTGGCAACTTATTGTACATTTTAATCCCATTATAAATGAAAGATCCCCTTACCAGTTCAGATTTGGGTATGGGCAACCGCAGGTTGTCAACTTGTCGCGTTAGCCGAGCGTTAGTATTGGCATAGTTCGATTTATTTTTATGTATAATACAAGTGGTTTCAAGAATGAACAACGATGTTAATGTTAAAATTTCATGTTTAATAAAATGTGGCTGACATGACTCAAGCTTGTTCATTCCACATAAAAATCGTATTGCTCTCTTTTGCAGACAAAAAAACAGTATTGAATAATTCGCGGCTGCAACCTCCCCAAAATGCAATTCCATATCTCAAATGGGACTCAACTAGGGCGTAATACACACTTTTTGCTGCCTTAAAACCTAGTTCGTTTGCCACAGTTCTGACTGCAAAACATCCAGAAGAAAGTTTTCTGTTTAGCAATTCTATATGGTTTCTAAATTTCAAATTATTATCTAAATTAATTCCCAGAAATTTTATTGTGTCAGTGCATTCAATAATATGACTTCCCAACTGAATATTTGGTAGGGAACATTTAAGGGTTAGCATTTTAGTTTTTCCCATATTAAGACGCAAATAGTTGGCATCGCACCATGCTTTGATTTTCTTAATGTCACAGGATATGGTGTTGTATAGGACAGAAGTGTCATTGCTGTGCCATAAAATCGTAGTATCATCTGCAAATAGAGTGAAAGTAAATGCAATTTCAAGTTGAGCTAAGTCATTCACATAAAGGAGAAATAAAATGGGACCTAACACAGAACCCTGAGGGACGCCCCAACTAATATCTAAAACTTGAGAATCCTGAGACGCTCTTACCATTTGCTTACGTTCTGAAAGATAAGATTTTACCCAACTCAGCGCTCCGTTTTTGATCCCGAAAACTCGAAGTTTATCCAACAGTACCTACTGTATGATTGACCCAATCGAACGCCTTAGTTAAATCACAGAATATCGCCGCTATAGAATCGTCAACATTAATTCTAGAATAAGCATGTTCAAGATAAGAAAATATCGCATCAGAAGTACTTTTGTTCCTTTGAAAACCAAACTGTTGTTTCCAGCAATTTGTGAGTTTCTAGATAATGAATCAAACGTTTTTTTACAACTTTTTCAATAATTTTAGCCACTGTAGGAATGCGTAGTTACTGCCGCCTTTATGTATGGGAACAATAACACTGGTCTTAAGAAATGACGGAAAATTTGAATCGACGAAACTTTGATTGATCAGACTAGCAAGGACTAACATTGCTGATTCAGGAAGGTTTAGGATAACTCTAATAGAAATATCATCATAACCAGCAGCATTTTTGTTTTTAATATCTGAACATATTTCCATTATTTCAAAACATGTTGTAAAACTTAGAGTAAAGTTGGAGTTAACATGAGTATTTTTTAAATAATCTAAAGGATCAACTGACGATCTGAAATTATTAGTCAGATTTTCAGCAATTGAGCAATAATACTGATTAAATGTTTCTGAATCGATGTAGTTCTTAACGGATTTAGAATTTTGTTTATTTTTCAATTCATTAATAATATTCCAAGTTTCTTTAACTTTATTATTAGATTTTTCAATTCTAGAATAATAGTATATGTCCTTAGCTTTTTTAATAACAGCCCTATATATTTTCCTGTAATGGAGGTAATAGATTAAAAATAATTCATCTTGGACATATTTTTTAATATAATGGGGGGATCGCATATTTTTTGCTGAACACCTTATGCCTGAGGTCATCCAAGGTTTTTTGTTTTTTATATTAATTTTTCTAATGGGAAAACTGGATTCAAAAAATTTGCACAAATTATGGTAAAATGCTTTAAATGGATCATCAGACAACATGCAGCTATGCCAATTAAAATTATGGCTGCTTAATCTAAATTTATCATAATTAGGTTTGCTAAACATACGACCATATCTGAATTTCATTTTCCTAAGCTTCGTATCGAGAGGCGTTGAGCACAAAACAACCTCATGATCAGATAATGAGATGGAATTGACTGAACACAGAATATTACTGTCCAGAAAAGAGGAGCAAAAATAGTCAATCAACGTTTCACTGTTATTAGTGATTCGAGTAGGATCTTTGACATGCATATTTAGATTAAAAGATAATAAAAGATGAGAAAAATTTATTATATTATTATCATTTTGAACACGAAAATCCATGTTAAAATTTCCGGTCAAAATAATTTTAGATGAACTTGGTATCTTAGATAATAAGCATTCCAATTTATTCAAAAATATTGGAATACTGGTGCTTGGAGATCTGTAAATACAAATTATGAAGATATTTAACTTTTTAATATTAATAATGGAAAACTCGAATTGTTTCTCCTCAGCTAAATCTTGGTATTTTACTTCGTTAAACTCCAAACTGTGAAAGAGGGAGTCGTGTATTAATACTGCCGTTCCTCCGTGTTCAAACATCTCTCTGCAAAATATACTAACCAAATTATACTCTGGTATGCACAGATGTTCATGTTTTTCTAGCCAGTGTTCTATGAGCAAAAGAACTAGCGGAAAATGAAACTGTTCCATTAACATAAATAACTCATCTATCTTGTTCCGGACCGACCGAATATTTAATAGTAAAAATGTTAAGGACTTTTCTGAGTTGTCGAGTTGACTGTTTCTAAAAAAGGGGAAATTTGACTATTATTTAATTCAACAACTCCGCCAGCCATACTTACTTGGTTATTGCTATCTAACTGAGCATCTTCATCGCACCTATTTTTAGAGTCAATTTTTTCAGTTATATTAGATGATAATTTAATTGAATTTTTTATGGATAAAATAGGTGCGTTGACTATTTGGCTGTTATTTTGATCATTAGTTTGATCCAGCGCATGGTAATGTTGGAAGTCGAGGCTGTTTTCCGAATTTAAGTCGGCGTTTCTTATAATAGGTTTATGAAAATATGACAAGATTTACGCACTCCTATCATTTTCTAATAGTGACCCACCACAATATGTGAAGAGTGCAGTGTCGTCAACAGCGTAAATAATTTTTTAATCGAATGTCCAAAATATCAAATCAATCGAAATGCTCACAACATCCCAAACAACATAAACAAACTATTTGATATTCCTCTTAAAAACATTATTGACTATCTAAAATCTATCGAAATGTTATACGAAATTTAGATTTATAATTAATGTATTGTTCCGTAGCTAATAACCTTTTGGTGGATGCGACTAAATTTAATAAAAAAAAAAAATCTTCATATTCTAGCAGTGATTCGAACAAGGGTGAGTGTATATTTTTTTTGAAGATTCAAGGTAATGTTCTTTTTCTGGAATTTTGTTTGTAGCTGGTCCGTCTCAAAAGAAACGAAAAAACGAATCCAAAATGCAGTTGCACAACCCGAACTAGGTAGACAACGGAAGCATCATAGTACAGGTACATTAAAGAAATAACCCTTGCTAAATTAAAAGCTGGGCGCATATATGGAAAAGAAATGGCAATGTGTATGTTTCCAAATGGCGTGATAAATGCGATGTTCTGTCCATTACCACAGCATATCAACCTGAATTGATTGAAACGACTAATGGGTTTGGTTAGAAAAACAAAGCCAGTGCAAGTTAGTCGTTATATCGAAAACATGTCAGGTAATAACAGAGCTGATCAAATGATTCGTTATTATTCGTGCCCTAGAAAAACTATCAGGTGACACAAAATAGTATATTACATTACGAGTGTGGAAAATCACTTTTCACACAAGTGATGTACAATATTTTTCCTACGACCACAAAATAATGTCATCAAAAAAATGTAAAACCAAGGTTATTGTTTCGAAATCAAAACATATCAAAACATTTGAAGCCGGTCCTGCGCGCCACACTTTGGGTGGTCTGCTGAGTATATATAAAAAATCGTTGTAAACACCTGCTTGCATGGTCTACGTGACATTACCCACGTAAACGTGCAAAACAGGATCACACCTGACTAGCCGACACTATGCATTTGTTCCATCTGTCTCCCTCTATCGCTTTTCTATCTCCCTCAACATATACGTAGCTAACCGAAAAAGAAGCTCACTTTTTAACAAGTCACCAAAGCAAACAGACGTGTATTGAGTTCGCTCTTACACAACATAAAAATGTTATTTTTTAACTCACTTTTTAACAAGTCACCAAAGCAAACAGACGTGTATTGAGTTCGCTCTTACACAACATAAAAATGTTATTTTTTAAAAAATGTTTTTCTCAGCAAAGATAGTATTTCGAATGTAAATAAATATGTAAAAAAGTTTTTGTAAATAAGTGTACTGAAGATTTATGAAGAGTCATAAATAAAAGGTGTTATCTACGATGATTTTACGAGTTTTATTCCATAAGGAAATTACGACAGTCCATTAGCCGAAGCAGAGAAGAGCCGAAAAATTTAAAAGCTATGTTGCTGCATACGTGGTTCATCTATACAGGTAATCACGATCACACCAGTTATTATTACTATAATAAATTAAAATGTATTTAAAAAATAATCAACAATAATCGTATT
The DNA here is from genome assembly GCA_927349885.1 of Psylliodes chrysocephalus. NCBI lineage: Eukaryota > Metazoa > Arthropoda > Insecta > Coleoptera > Chrysomelidae > Psylliodes > Psylliodes chrysocephalus. The sequence continues at coordinate 4,449,821 of OV651835.1, forward strand.
TATTCAATTTTCATATTTTCTAAACAAAAAAAACTAAAAAAAAAAAATTCTGCCCCGCCAGGATTTGAACGCGGTCGAAAAATGGCAAAGTTGATAAGTTCGACGTCCTAACCACCTGAGCTAATAGCCCTTGTGTCAATTGAATGATCTAATCGGTTATGTATTTAACCAGAATAAAGAGCAAACATTATTTTAAAATTATTTTAATAATAATTGTTAAAGATAAATATCTAAGATCTAATTTACAACAATTTCAATAATTTAACAATCATATCGATTTTAGTATTAATATGGACATTACATAGATCAAAATAGAAATTAGGTGTTTGACATTTTGTGACAACTACTGCGGAAAGTAACATATTCTCACTCGGGTGGAAAGTAAATTCTTATTCATACGCGTGTGATATAGGGCACTTTCCATAGGACTATATAGTGTGATATGTGTCACTTTCCTAAGTGGTCGTAGGAAAAAGTTATATTTCACCTATTGGACATAGCCGTGTGAAATTCGCACTATTTATATAATGAGGGCAATCGTGAAAAAAAAATCGTTCAAGGAATTCAGAAACGAATTAATTAAATTACTCGAAATTTCTCCTGATCAAAAATATGGCAGGGAATTTGTCAAAACTGTACCAAAAGGAACTAAATCCTTGCTATCTGAAAATCTAGGAAGAATACTGGTCATGTTCTTGAGGCCATACCTATACCAGAAGATTCTAAAAAACGGGGGAAATAATATAAGCGCTGTAATAAGCATTGTTATATGATTAAAAAAAGAAAAGAAACTGCTTGGCAGTGTCGGGATTGCGTCGACAAGCCACCCCTTTGTGTAGGAAAATGTTTCCAGGATTGGCATGAATAAGTGTCTTTATGTCTTTTTTTGTTATTTTTACCAAAGCATTTTGTATTTTTTTACTAGTTTTAGTTCCATAAGAATACATATTTTCTTTAAAATTGACGTTTTTCATTTTATTTTTTATGCGGTATATGATGTCACTGTCATTTTGAGAATAAACTATGCTTTTCGCAGGACATGCCGTTATATGACGCAGTGGCTATCTATATTTCTAATTCTTTGGAAAACTATGATTTTAAAACTATGTTTCGTTTCTCTACGTGTAGAAGTACTTATTCTACCACTGTGACAATTTGAGCACACTTGACTTTATTTTAGTGCCCTGATAAAACAAAGGCCAATGACGTTATTTCACGTCACTCTCCACGAATGTGTTAAAATATTTGCAAAATATGAATACAGAATAAGCAATGAATATCCTAATCTTGTTAAATAAACATAATTAATTTAATAAAGTCGTAATATTACTATTACTAAACAAATGAAAAATTACAGCTTTCACGTTTGATCGGTTTAAAGAATACGTAAAGCTACATCTGAAACTTTTTTTTTGTCTACCATTTTATTAATCTCACCTTCATTATCTTTTTCAATATCAGCTGGATCCATGTTATCTAAAAAACCATATACTAATTTTTGGTAGGTTTCCCATGAAAGAGTAGGACTATCATCAGTGTTCTGCTGTCTCCACTGTCTATCTACATCTTCTGTTATATACCTTTTTTGTGTGAACCGTATCCAGTCTTTGAGTTCTTCTCTGTTAATCAACCCATCATTATTCGAATCGATTTTGTCTACAATCAACCTAAAAAATATTACATTAAGTACATTTGATGTTTAATTAGGTTATATTCAATTTAACTTTACTCATACGGACTTCTGATTCGGACATCGTTGTGGCAACATTGAAATGGCGGTCTCCGAATCGGAAGCCCAAAAGTCCAAAAAGTCACTAAATATCGAGTGTAAAAGTGACCATCCGACTTTAAATATAAAACTAAATTAAATAAAACATTCTGTGCCAAGTATACAGAAGAATATATAAACTAATTATTAAGTACAGTTGTTCAGATTTGAACATTTTTCTTTATATTCACCAATTAAATTAACATTCTGTATATGAAATTAATTAATTATTGAATTAAAATGTTTAATTTCATATGCAATTAATAATAAACACGTTCCAATTTCGTATCTAGTTCGATGTGTAAATTATAATAGTAAAAATGCTGACTTATTTCAAAATTATTTTCAACTAACAAGATGTGGTAGTATACTTTACATAATTATCTCTAAAATGAGATTCATGAAAACCATCTTGTGGTATTAATTATAACAGTTATCTTTGAAATCTAATCATGGTCCTTCGAGCAAAAGTTTAAAAATTTTGAAAAAACCTAAGGAAGAAGCAAACTTCAACATGAAGAAAAACAAGAAAATGAAGTCTTTCTGCCAACCTCAATAACAAGTGTGACCAAATCTAAGCCAAAATCCAAGAAGCAACCGCTTTAAAAACAAATCGTAGCTCGTATCAAGCGAATTCGACAACTATACGACCAAGGAACTTCCGTTCGCTTGACGTTCTACACACCCAAGAAGCAACCGCTTTAAAAACAAATCGAAGCTCGTATCAAGCGAATTCGATAACTATAGGACCAAGGGACTTTCGTTCGATTGAAGTTCTACATAGTGATGGGCAGAATTGAATTCTTTTGAGAATCGAATCCTTTTGCATTCAAATGGTTTCAAGAATCGAATACTTATCCGAGAATAGAGAACACAGACGAAAACGAGCTATTTATTTATGAACGCTCCTGGGTCTCGATCTCGATACTCGCACTCTCGCACTGAGCCTGAACATATCCATCCTCTATCCTCTCGTATATTGATCAAAGTCTCGATCGATGGAGTGGGGGCTCATGATCGTATATTCGTATGAACTAGTATGAACATGATTTATGAATTTTGAGATTTTGAGATCCTGAGTAATTGATTCTGATTGTATCGAGAGAACTTTCGAGAATTTTGTGTGGTCATTGTGGTTAGTTAGTTAATATTGTTGTTTGTTGTTTATTTAACGTTCGAATATTTAATTTTCTTTTATAAAAAACATGAAGCCTGGTTCAAAAAAATCGTTAGTGTGGGATTATTTTCAAAAATCTACAGACTCTAAGTTTGTAACATGTTTAATGTGCAAAAAACAATTGAAGTTTTTTGGAAACACAACAAATTTAAAAAAACATTTAGAACGTCTACATCCCTTACAAGCACTCGAAAAAGTTCCCTCTAATGTTGCCGTAATTGAAACATCTTTGCCTGGGCCGTCTACTGCCTCATCATCGAACATTATTTCTAATATAAACAGTGACAATTTAAAATGAAAAGCAGACGACATTCAAACTACTTTGACGAAACGACCTCGCTAATTAAAATTATATGGAACTTCAACAGAAATATCAGATGCAAAAAAGAAAGAAATTGACGGGGCTTTAATAAAAATGATTACTTCTGACTATCTGTTGTTGAAAACGAAGGATTTAGGGAATTCACACAAAAATTAAATCCATCTTATCAAATCCCAAGTAGAAAACACCTGTCTACAAAAATTCTACCAGAACTTTATGCAGAGTCGGCTTCGCGTATACAAAAAAAAACTGGAAAGCGTAAAAAATGTTGCAATCACAACAGACATATGGACGTCTGATAGTAATAGAGCATATATAACGGTGACATGTCATTTTATTTATGATAATGAAATGTCCGCACTTGTCCTAGCCACCCGAGAAATATTTGGACAACATACAGGTGTAAATATATGGGTCATTCTTCAGAAAAGGTACAATTTCAAAAGGTAATTTGGATTTTCATTTTTTTAAATGTATTTTCACAAATTTTTGCAAATACGTTACAAAAACATTAATTATCAAAATAAAATGGATGGCCAAGCTTAGTTTTTATTTTTTCTCCTTTTTTTGGGAAATTAAAAATTATTTTGATAACGGTTATGACGTCTTGATAACGAAATACTGCAATAATGTAAAAATGTGTATTATTTAAATATCCTTGATACAAAAAACCTAAAATTGCAAGAATATACTTATCTATACCAAAAATAAAAAGATCAAAGAACAAAATTTCTACTTTTATTGAGCACGTACAAAAGAAAAACATTTTATAAAATATTTTATTCCAAATTTTCGATGTTTTTGATTTCAGTTTCATCGAAATAATATTGGTTTCTTCGTTCTTCGGGTGCCTTTAAAATCAAAACAATATCTTTTTTTGGAACTGGATAAATATCAGATTCATTGGGGAAAACAAATTTATTACTTTTGTTCTGTCTTCTCAGAAAGCTGATTAGTAATAATTCATCGTTTTCGGCTTCACTTAGGATTTTTCCTATGTAGTATTTCTTTCTTTTCTTCCCTAAAAACTCAACTATAACAAAGCTACCATCGGCAACATTAAATTTTTGCCCAGTTACTTCATCCATTACTTCGCCCTCATCTGAAGAGGAAGAGTACACATCAGAATAACTCAACCTGTCGCTTCTTGAAGGTCCTGCTTCATAATCATTATTCAAGTGGTTTTCAAAAATTTTTAATCCCAGATGATAATGTTCACAGTTTCCAATACACTGTAGACAGCTAAGATATCGAAAATACAATACATTCGGTTTCACATTATGCCAAAATATTTGTCTTATTTTTAATGTGCCTTTAAATGCATTTAGCTTAACCGGAACAACACGATCGAATTTGCAAATATCTGCTTCACTAATCGATAAAATATTGGTTTTTTTACAATTATTTTTTAAAACAGAAAAAAATTCGTTAAATGAAGACACATCTTTGCCATGGGCCACGCTAGCATCCGCTGTTCTTTTAACAGCTCCCCCGATTCCATCTGGAGCCCCCTTGCCATGACCACTCTCGCTGTAGTGCCATTGTATTTGTTCGACTTCCAAAGTTTTTGCAATCTGATTAGCTATTAAATAAAACATCGTTTTGTTTTTGTATTGAGTTGTAGGCCCATCACTCAGAAAATGGGCAATTTTAATTTTCCCTATCTGCGTTTTAGTCCTTGTAAATACTGGTTCTAAATGGGCACAGATTGCTGGTGGATCATGACGCAAGCTCTCTGATATTGTACAATAGTTTGTATTTATTGTCTTTTTGTTCTTGTTATGATAAACAATTACCGTATGTAAGGAAACCTGTGGTTTTGATCCCCCAAAGTGTGCAGACTGAATTTCTTCCCCATACTTGCAGTTATAATTTTCTGAGAAATCCATGTGTATCAAAATTTCATTGTCAGCAAGATTGTTTTTAACATCGTTGATAACTTTGTATTGGTGAATAATATTTCGCATGTGCAACATATATTTAGGTAGATCGTTTTTGAGTTTTGTGACTAATTCACTAGCTGAAAAAGTAACTGGTTCTTTAATTGTTTTTTGGCATATTTTTTCAGTTCCTTTGACAACAACTTTTTCTTTTTTGTTGATCCACAACTTGCAAACCACTGCTTCATCGGGTTCATAGTTATTCAAAAAAAATGTCTTGCCCTTACATAAGTCACAGGTGCGACTAAGACATGTTTCATTTGTTTCTTCACAGCAAAGCTCCTTACACAGTTGATTTGGAAATGTGCTGTCAATTATGTTTAGAACTCTTAGTTTACGTGTAATAAGAGCCATATTCTCATGATGAATACACGCGCAAGTCTCTCTTGATCTTACATTAGGTAGTAATATCCAGAAGGGCCTATATTTGCAAAAGTGGGCATAACTAATTCTCCTATATTGTGGATATGTTTGGGTGAACTTTATATGAAGATTTTTCAAAGAGTCGCTTAAAAATCTCTTTTGTCTTTTTGCTTTGTTTTTTGTTATTGTATCTTTCTTCCCTGGTAACATGCGACTGCATTCATCTCTCTCTAAGAAGTCTCGAATTGTTTTCTGCAGCCTGCCCTTTTTTATGTTTTTGTTGTTTAACGGCCTATTTGGCCTACACATTTTACGTGACCAAGTGGTTAGGACATTAAGAAACCTGTATTTCTTCATTACATTTCCAGACACTGCTTTTATAATATTTCTCTTGCCTTTCAAAAACTTTTCACGTCGTAGATTTTCTGTTATTTGCTTTTTTACCACCTCTCCAAAAAGCACTTTCTTTCTAATTTCCTCAATCATATTTTCCTTATTTTCTATTAACTCATTTACCTTGTCTGTTGGACTGTCTGGAAGAGCGCTTTTTTTTCCCCTTCTCTCTAATAATAATCTATTGCATCTTCTTTTATATGTTCCCATTTTCTTTTTTAAAGTTGCATTCTTTGCTTCTAACTTTTTTATTGTAGCGTGTAACTTTCGTCTGTTTTTCTTAGATTGCCTTTTGCCTTGAAGCAATTGTCTGCTTGGAGTTTCATGAGGAGGTTCAGGTAAATCATTAACTTGCGGGCTAGCTGGAGGGGTGATATCAACTATATTTTCTATCATTCTAAGTCTTTGGCGGTATTTTTTGGAGGAATGTCTCCAAGTTTTTCGCTTTTCTCTTTTTTCTCTATTCGTCAGATCACTTATGTTCTTTATTTTGCCTTCGTTTCTGCGTTTTTCATACCTTTCCCTCTCTTTTCTTTTGTATTCCTCGTATTTCACAGGGTCATTCCGAATACGTTCTCTCATTTTTTTCATATTCTGTTTAACTTGTTCTTTCCGTGATTCATATTTATCTTTTTTCTTCTTTATGGGAGCCATATTGAACACTAAAAATAATGAAAATAGCATTAGATAGAGAACTGTCAACTCCGTGATCAGCATAGTCAACACCGTTATCAAACTTAGATAACGGAGTTGAGATAACGGAGCTGATGGACACAAAGGTTTATTTGAGTTTAATTTTAGACAAAACTACATAAAATAATCAAAACAGGACATCTTAAATTTCATGAAGTATTACACAAAATTACTAAAAAATAATATCAATTAACTAATATATTTACCTTAAAAGATTGATCACGGTAATGATAGTACAAGCCTGTCCAAGATCGGTCTTAGTCATACAACGTTAAGTTTTGTTTACACTCGACACTACTTCACTCGATTGTGGTCAAATTCAAACTGAACGAATTTGTACAGTGTCTGAAACAATGCGCGTTAATTTGCACGCCTCCTGGCGGTTTCTATTGCAAATTTAAAGTTGATAACAGGATTGACGCTAGTACCCTGGGACATGAATTATTTTAAAAAAAAAAGTAAGAGAACATTTTTTTAATTTAATTGAATATCATAAAATCTAATTTTTAGACTTTGTTTAATAACTTGTCATAACTAAATTTTACATCAGCTTTTTCAAATCTAGTGAAATACTATTTTGTTTGTTTCAAGTATGAGTTGGGACAGATATGACATTGGCCATAATTTGTTCCAAAAAAACGATAAAAAAATATAAAATTATTACATTTTGCTTTTCCTTCAAAAGAAAAGTGTTTTGGCCATTTAATAAATAACTAAAAAACTTATTATTTTGGAAAAATGGATTTTTTATTTACTGTTCTAATGAATTGTACCTTTTCTGAAGAATGACCCATATCTGAAGTGATGATAAAAATTTTTAATGAATGGAATATATTAAACAAAATTGTAACTATTGTATCTGATAACGGCTCAAACATTAAAAAGGCTATAAACAGCTATATTCGAATTCGAGCCTTATAATGATGGAAAGGCTTTTAAAAATAAAAGATGCTCTTTGCATTGCAAGTATTACTCTTCCCAATGCTCCGGACTTTTTGGATGCCTCAGAATGGGCCAAACTAAAAGACTGTGTACAAATTCTCAAACCCATTGAGCTATTAACAATAACTTTATCTGGTGAAAAATACCTAACAATATCCATGGTCATTCCATTGATACGAGGTTTACGATATTCCTTAAAACACTTAGCACCAGAAACTGACGTTGGTGAAACGTAAAAAAAAAATTGTTGGAGATTAACACTCGTCGCCTGTGGCCCTTGGAATCGAATAGAACAGTTGCCAATGCTACCTTCTTGGATCCAAGGTTTAAAAAGGTAGGGTTTGGAAATGAAGAGAATGGAAATGCAGCTCAAAAATGGATAAATGAAGAGCTGACTCAATTAATAAATGAAAAAAATAAATGTCTAACTGATTCCACAGAAAGTACATCTGATTCTACAAATAATCATGATCAAAATAAGAATGATACTGTGCTCGATATTTGGTCCCATTTTGATAATAAAATTGCCAACGTAAAATCACACGTAACTCCAACAACCGTTGTGATTTTGATGTTAAGGCAATACCTAAAACTTCCTTTTTTGGAACGCAAAAAGAATCCTATGGAATTTTGGAAAAAACACAGAGATGTCTTTCCTGAATTGTATGAATTAGCACTAAAATATCTTTGTGTTCCAGGAACATCTGTTCCATCTGAACGGGTATTCTCAAAGGCAGGACAGCTAACAAATGTTAGAAGGAATCGACTTGCCTCTAAAAACCTCGACCAAATAATTTTTTTAAATAATAATTTGTGAGTGACCTTATAATTTATTAATTTGGTCAAATAACATTCATATCAAAGAAAAGGTTATTTATGTTTTTATAGAATATTTAACTTTTTATTTTTTATTGATATTTTATTATTTTTTATTTAGTTTCGTATTGTTTTAGAATATTTATGTTTTTTTTACATTTTTGTTTTTCGTATTTTTGTGACAAAAATAAAACATTTACTTGCTAATTTTTTTCTCATAATATCCCAATTATCTCAAACAAATACGATCTAACTTTAAAAGGTAAAACATTTCCTAGGCCGTCCCTGACCCCGAAGTATCTACTTACAAATGTTGCGTAGCTGACCAGTCGGCACAAACAACGAGCTTACAGCGAGAACCGAGATAAATTCGAATTAAACACAAGAATTGTTTCCAAATTCACTAGAGTGATTCGAGACATTCGAGAACTCAAATATTCGAATACTTGGTACTTAGTTCTCGAGACCATTTGAGAACTTTCAAGAATCGAATACTTTCGATTCTTAGCATTCGAATGGCCCCACTAGTTCTACATACCCAAAAGCAACCGCTTTAAAACGAAATAGAAGCTCGTATAAAGCGAATTAGACAACCATTCAACCAAGAGACTTCCGTTTGATTAAAGTTCTCCATACTCAAACCCAAGAAGCATCAACGCTTTAGACGGATAACTTAAATTCCATAATTTCCGAAGAAAATGCCGTTCAAGATGACCTACATGAGAAAATTTGAAAGAAAATCAAGAATCGCAACTATATATCGAATTACATCACAGCCGCTATTGTGTTACCTACACTAATAGTTCTATGGGTCTACTACAAAACAAAATCTGCCACCATCTCCGCCTTGGCCCAACAGCATCGCCGAATCACGTAGAGATCGAACTCCAGAGACTAGCGTCAGTCAGGAACGAAAATCCTCGTGAGTTAAGATGAGAGTCGCCAGTATGTTCAGATTTGAACATTTTTCTTTATATTCACCAATTAAATTAACATCCTGTATATGAAATTAATTATTTATTGAATTAAAATGTTTAATTTCATATGCAATTAATAATAAACACGTTCCAATTTCGTATCTAGTTCGATGTGTAAATTATAATAATAAAAATGCTGACTTATTTCAAAATTATTTTCAAAACATTGAACTAGAGAGACTGAAATTGGAATAAAAATATTTTTCTAATGTACATTTAAATAATTAAATAATATTAATTGTTATTGTATATTGTTTATTCTGTGATAATATAAATGTAAATGCAAACGAAAAATAAAGAGATTGACTAACAACATGTGGTAGTATACTTTACAAAATTATCTCCCAAAAGAGATTCATGAAAACCATCTTGTGGTATTAATTACAACAATTAAGCTTTGAAATCTAATCAACAGTGGAAGAGTGAGGACAGAAGTCCGACGCACGAGGGTGCAGCCTTTCCACTTAACAAAATTTGAAAACAAATAGTGCTGGGTAAATAATTCGGAAGAGTTGAGCCCACATAAAGTTAAAGAAGAAGAACTTTACTCATACATTCCTTATTAAGCTCGTCAATAATACACTTACATATTTATAATTAAAAAATAAATAATAAAAACATTTCATATACTTAAATTCATATTCTCGGATTTTCAATTCATGTTTGTCAGTGTTAGTGATGTGAGGCGAGAATATAATCAAGAACGAGAATATTATCGGGTATAAAATTCTAAATGGTAATTTTCTCATAATGTTTTAAGAGGCGTTGCCATCGGATATCGATTTTTACCGAGCAAATCGAACCGCGGGGAATCCCAGACATTTATTTGTAAATCTTCGTGTCATAACGTGCAAACAAAAGACAGTATAAGAATTATTTTCTAGGCAAGTTCAGTTAGTCAGGGGCTGGAGCGGGACATAAGCGGAGTTTTTTAGGGTGCTTTTAAGTGACATTTAAGCGTGTTAAACTGTCACTAATCGGACCAAACCGAACGCTAAAAGGGTCGTTTGGAGTAAAAAGTGTTAAAGGAGTTAAAGGAACTTGGCAGACCGAACGCAATAATTCGGTAAAATGAATAGGATAAGAGGTAATAAAATAACCGAACCAAAAAGTAATGTGTAGAATTACTATAATATATCTGAGGTGCTAAGTGATACATTTAACATCTATCGTCGAGATCGAGAAGACAGCGCATCCACCAAACAAGTTGGTGGGGGTGTATTAATAGGTGTAAATAAAGTTCTGTGTAGGGTTGTATGGCACGAGTGGATGACAGATTCTGAAGATTTATGGATCACAATAACCTCTACCGGTAACTCTTTTAATTTTCACCTATGTTGTGCATACATATCCCCATAAGATTCAACGTCATTAAGCATTTTTTGTATGAAATTAAATGAAATAATAAAGGGTTATCCTGATGACACATTTGTTGTTTGCAGAGACTGTAATCTACCGAATATAACATGGTATTTAGGAACAGTTAATAAAAATTGTGTGCCAAAAAATTTTACTGATGGTTATTCTAATCTATTTATTGATGCAATGTCTTGCTGTAGTCTCTCTCAGTTTAATCATTTTCTTAACACTTCAAATAATACATTAGATCTAGTTATGTGCAACAATTTTACTGTTGAGAACTCGTCTGTTACTGATAGTCCTCTAGTGCCGGAAGATATTAATCACACTGCACTGGAGTTTACTTTCAGTTATCTCAATAGTCCTTTATCCAATAAATTTGTTAATTAAGGTTTTATTTTTTATTACAGTCCTTTGATTGGACAAAGGAATTTTCAGATTTCAATACGAAGGATAGTGTTCAATAAGTTTATAAAATTTTGTATAACCTTTTGGAGAAACATGTTCCTAAGTACCAAAAAATTAAGTCCTATTATCCACATTGGTTTAGAATTGAAACAATAAAAGTTATCAAAGAAAAGAGAAAATTTCATATTAAATAATAATAATAATAATAAACAATAATAATAGTAAACGTCTTTATTTTAATAAGCCTCGGCGGAGTCCAGCATAGGTATTCCACTCAACCGAGTACCAAATACAAACATTTTATGTAATACAAATATACATTGTTAATTAGATTTAAATTATTTAATATACATTTTATATAGATACATGCAATAAGAAAATTAACTATGCATAAACACAAACTTTAAAACAAACGAAATTTTTTCAGTAATTTTTTATAGATTTCTAGAGATTTATTTTTACATTGATCAGGTAGAGAGTTATACAGGGTGTTTCATTGGTAAAGGGACTCCCTTTAACCATGGATGGAGACCACCGAGGTGCTTCCAAATAACCCATACTTAATGGGTCTTTCGACCTTTATAGCCAAAATACAGGGTGTTTTATCAATTTGGCCTATTCCTTTCCAGACTCATAACTTATTAACCACCCTGTTTATGTTATTGACATTTGGCGTACTTATTCACCGTAACTTACCAAATCTAAAAAACAAGAAACGAAATCCAGGTCCGTCTTTACAAAAAATTAATAAATTCGTCCATCCTTAAAACAACATCCTGTATGTCTGAATTTGAAATTTTTGTTTTCATATTTGAAAAGAGCACAAAAAACTGAATCCAATAATGTACATTTTATTTTTGCGCAGACGATTTTACTACTGTAAAATTGTTATTTTTGAGCATTTTCGAGGTACAAACTGGAAACGGACGGAGTTTTATTAATTTTATTACGATATATTTAAAATTATTTAAAGAAGTTTATTTCTAAAAGCTACAGATGTCAATACTTATAATTGTATGCATCTACACCATTTCAAATAATAATTTCAGGTCCGGTTTTAGGGCCAAAAATCAGAATTATTTTTTTTTTCGACCACATCCTGTATAAATTATTCCATGTAAGTTTTAATAAATAGTATGTAGGATAATAATATGGAAAGAGACTAACATTCAGTAGAACAAAGACTAACATTTACGTAACATTTACAACTAAACGAAAAACACATAAATAATAACTAATTAATACATAATAAACAAATCAAAATAACAACTAATAATACAAAGAAATACAAATGTTGGAAATGAAGTAATAAACCTTATTGCTACTAAAAACTACAAGAGTTGTTCAAAATGACCTCCATTTTGTTCGATGCATTTTCTTGCTCGTTTTAAAATATGGTTGACTGCTTTTCTGAGTACATCGGGATTATTTTTCATTTCTTCACACGCGTTTTCTATCCTTCCAACTAGTTCTTCCCTACTATTTATGGGAGTGGAATATACTTTTGTTTTTAGATGTCCCCAAACGTGGTAATCCAGCGGATTAAAGTCAGGCGATCTTGAAGGCCAGTGTATGTAGTATACGAAAGGAGGAATTTAGGACCTAACGTTACTTTCGTAAATAATAAATAAGTATAATTATTTTATTATTAGATTATCTTATAGGCCTTGTAATTGGCATTTCACATTTTTATGTCATTTGTATTTGCATCTTCTGTCAGTCATTATTGTTTTTTCAGTATTTTCCGTGATAATTTTTATTGTATTTGGTAATTATTAAAAATGCCATATCAATATAGTAACGAAGAATACGCAGATATGATTTACATTTACGGTTTTTGTGATGGCAATTATCGAGCTGCAAAAAGGGAATATGAATTGAGATTTCCTGGTCGAAGATCACCAAATTTCAAAACTTTTATTCGCGCTTTTAATTACATGAGAAGATATGGTAGATTCCCAACAGTTCAATTAAACGAGCATCGTGATAGGCAGCATTTGAATATGGAACAAAATATTATAAATATGGTTAATAATAATCCAGAACTGAGCACAAGGAGAATTAGTTATGCATTTAATGTACCTCATACCAGCGTATCGCGACGACTAAAAAAACATCATTTACACCCATATCATATTCAGGAAGTACAGAGGTTAGAATCAGGCGATGAAATTCCTAAACTTACTTTTAGTAGGTGGATCCTCTTAAATCGGCGAATTGTACGTAGATGCATATTTACGGATGAGGCCCAGTTTACAAGAGACGGCCTGAACAATTTACGAAACTCGCACATTTGGTCGACAGAAAATCCATTTGCTGTAAGAGACCCATTCACAATACAAATTTTCAGTAAATATTTGGTGCGGCGTTTTTAATAATAAATTAATTGGACCACATATTTTCCCTCACAGACTGACTGGCGAAGTTTAATTAGATTTTCTCCAAAACATGTTGCCTCTTCTATCAGACGATGCAGATGTAGATATAGCCGGTGTATATTTTCAACATGATGGTGCTTCACCGCATTACCGGCTAATTGTGAGAGAATTTTTGAATGAAAATTTTCCTAATACGTGGATAGGTAGAGGTGCTCCCAATCACTGGCCTTCAAGATCGCCTGACTTTAATCCGCTGGATTACCACGTTTGGGGACATCTAAAAACAAAAGTATATCCCACTCCCATAAATAGTAGGGAAGAACTAGTTGGGAGGATAGAAAACGCGTGCGAAGAAACTTACATGGAATAATTTATACAGTGCGGTCGAAAAAAATAATAATTCTGATTTTTGGCCCTAAAACCGGACCTGGAATTATTTTTTGAAAAGGTGTAGATGCATACAATTATAAGTATTGACATATCTGTAGCTTTAAGAAATATACTTCTTTAAATAATTTTAAATATACCGTAATAAAATTAATAAAACTCCGTCCGTTTCCAGTTTGTACCTCCAAAATGCTCAAAAATAACAATTTGGACTTATAATTTCAGTAGTAAAATCGTCTGCGCAAAAATAAAATGTACATTATTGGATTCAGTTTTTTGTGCTCTTTTCAAATATGAAAACAAAAATTTCAAATTCAGACATACAGGATGTTGTTTTAAGGATGAACGAATTTATTAATTTTTTGTAAAGACGGACCTGGATTTCGTTAATTGTTTATAACTTTTTAGATTTGGTAAGTTACGGTGAATAAGTACGCCAAATGTCAAGAACATATACGCTAATAAGTTAGGAGTCTGAAAAGAAATAGGCCAAATTGATAAAACACCCTGTATATGGACTATAAAGGTCGAAAGACCCATTAAGTATGGGTTATTTGGAAGCACCTCGGTGGTCTCCATCCATGGTTAAAGGGAGTCCCTTTACCAATGAAACACCCTGTATATAGTGACTGCATTGTATGAGAAAGATCTCTTGTAGAGAGTTGTTCTATGTTTAGGTATAACAAGAAGGCTAGTATTTCGGTTATGAACATTCGAGCTAAATATCAATTTTTCCTAAGGTATGCTAGATTATTATTTCTCAGCAGTTTGTGTACAAAGGAAGCCATATGAATTTTTCGTCTATTAAACATATTAAGCCACCTCAATTCTTTCAATTTGTTTGAAACATGATCTCTAGATGTTAATGTAAAAATGAGCCTAACGCGCGAGTTTTGAATTCTCTGTAGCCTCGCCGACGAGTCTACATCTAAACATGGCCCATAAATAAAATCAGCATAATTGGCATGACTTAATATTAACGTCTCACAGAGTTGTATTTTTAGAGATGCATTCAAAAAAGATCTGCTTCGATATAGATTTTTTAAAGAGCAATAACATTTTTGGACAATGGATCTAACTTGTTCCATAAATCTTAATTTAGTGTCGATATAAATTCCCAAACTTTTGACTAAGTCACATGGCTTAACTACCACATTATGAATTTTCATATTCAAATTATCTTTTATAACTTTGGTAACATTACCAAAGCATATTGCTTGAGTTTTTGCCGGATTTATTTTTGGCCCATGTTTAACTGAATACTCGAATATATTAGACAGAATTTGATTTATCTCTAAGCGAGCATTACCCAGTTCATTAACTAAGAAACTCTTGTAAATTTGAGTATCATCAGCAAATTGATCTATTGTACAATTCACAGCATTATTGTTAAGATCCATTGTATATATAAGATAAAGAAGAGGTCCAAGAGTTAAGCCGTGTGACTCACCTTTGTCAATCATTCTTGATCTAGATTCACTATTGTCTATAGTCACATATTGGAATCTATGAGATAGGTAACTCTTTAATAGTTTTAACAATCCTGCAGAATAACCATAATAATTCAATTTGGCTAAAAGTAATTATCTGCCTAAGGTATCAAATGCCTTACTGTAATCTAACAAAATTGTATTAATTTTCCCCTTATCCACTGCCTGTATTATGTCATTCAGCATTTTAGTTAGTGCAGTTCCTGTACTATGTGAAGTTCTAAACTCAGATTGATTATCGGCAAATAAATTGTGATCTGATAAATAATGTACCAACTGTGAATAAATTAATTTTTCCTAAATTTTGAATAAGACTGACAACTTACTAATAAGTCTTAACTGATTGATTTCTTTAGGATTTGCTACTTTAGGCAAAGGGACTATGCATGCCACTCTCCAATTATTAATAGGAAAATAATCTTCTGTCAAACAACAGTTGTAAATGTGTGTTAAATGAGGCAAAATATGTGGACAACAAAGTTTTATCATATCTAAAATTATACCATCCGA
Organism: Psylliodes chrysocephalus; assembly: GCA_927349885.1. NCBI lineage: Eukaryota > Metazoa > Arthropoda > Insecta > Coleoptera > Chrysomelidae > Psylliodes > Psylliodes chrysocephalus. The sequence continues at coordinate 4,465,744 of OV651835.1, forward strand.
ACCTGCTGAATTATTGCATTTAAAACATCATTTTTCAAATCAGTTCGTAAATTGAAACTCGGACCATTTGAGACTCTATGTGTATTGTAATAATTAACTAACTCACGTCCCAAATCTAAAACTGAGTCCACAAAATAATTATTTATCGAATCGGGATCACTTATGACTTTTTGGAATATCTACATCATTTTTACTAGAATACACATGTAGCTGTTTTAAAGCTCGCCATGTGTCCCTACTATTACCAATTCTGTTTAGTTGCTCTAGATATGCGCACTTCTCATTTCTTACAGTCATTGTAACAAAGTTTCTTTCTCGCTTATATTCATCCCAATCATCTGGATCTCTTGTCCGCTTAAATTTACTCAGTAACTTGTTTTTATCTCCCTTTAGTTTACGTAATCTATCTGACAACCACAGTGCTTTTGGTTTCGTGATCTGTACTCTGCGATATGGAGCATGTTTATTTATTTATTTATTTATTTATTTACGGGTCAGAGCCCATTAAAACAATATAATTACAGAGAATACATATTACATACATTAAATAGTAATAAAATCCTAAATAATAATAAATTAATTTAAATACAGAAATATTAAAAACAATAAAAAATCTACTCCTCACATATTCATAAATGGTTAGAAAAATCTGATGCAGAAGTACCTAATCCATTCTACATTTAGTCTGTTAGCAGATCTTGTCACTCTAGGAATAAAAGAGTGAGAACCATAATTTGTTCTATGGAAAGGTCGGGAGAATGTATTAATATTCATAGTTACTCTAGAGGGTACAGAAAATCCAATTTGGGATAACAAGTAGAGACAATCGGCAGATGAGTTAATAATGTTAAACAATATTTTAAGATCCCTTTGGTTTCTTCTGCTCGGAAGGATCTCAAGATGACAAAGTGTGTGTAATTCGTCATAATTGTATCTGAAGTTGACCAGGACGATACCCGATTTAAATGCAACAATGCGTAAAAATTTTCTTTGAACCTGTTCTATATTATGGATTAGATATACATAAAAAGGATTCCATACAGAAGAAGCATATTCAATATAAGGTCTAACTAAGGCACAATAAAGAATCTTTAAACACATCACATTATGAAAATCAGAAGTAGTTCTTCTAAGGAAACCCAATATTCTTAATGCTTTATTAACTGAGGCCGTTATATGAGTTTGAAAAGAAAGGGTGGAATCTAATATCACACCCAAATCTTTTATCTCTATAATAGTATCCAGTTTTATGTCATTGATTTTATAGATATATTCAATAGGACTGTTTTCTGTTAAAATTGATTGCATATTTACTTGTAAAATGAAATTCAGATATGGTCGTATGTTTAGCAAACCTAATTATGATAAATTTAGATTAAGCAGCCATAATTTTAATTGGCATAGCTGCATGTTGTCTGATGATCCATTTAAAGCATTTTACCATAATTTGTGCAAATTTTTTGAATCCAGTTTTCCCATTAGAAAAATTAATATAAAAAATAAAAAACCTTGGATGACCTCAGGCATAAGGTGTTCAGCAAAAAATATGCGATCCCTCCATTACATTAAAAAATATGTCCAAGATGAATTCTTTTTAATCTATTACCTCCATTACAGGAAAATATATAGGGCTGTTATTAAAAAAGCTAAGGACATATACTATTATTCTAGAATTGAAAAATCTAATAATAAAGTTAAAGAAACTTGGAATATTATTAATGAATTGAAAAATAAACAAAATTCCAAATCCGTTAAGAACTACATCGATTCAGAAACATTTAATCAGTATTATTGCTCAATTGCTGAAAATCTGACTAATAATTTCAGATCGTCAGTTGATCCTTTAGATTATTTAAAAAATACCCATGTTAACTCCAACTTCACTCTAAGTTTTACAACATGTTTTGAAATAATGGAAATATGTTCAGATATTAAAAACAAAAATGCTGCTGGTTATGATGATATTTCTATTAGAGTTATCCTAAACCTTCCTGAATCAGCAATGTTAGTCCTTGCTAGTCTGATCAACCAAAGTTTCGTCGAATCAAATTTTCCGTCATTTCTTAAGACCAGTGTTATTGTTCCCATACATAAAGACGGCAGTAACTACGATCCTTCGAACTTCAGGCCTATATCTCTCATTCCTGCAGTGACCAAAATTATTAAAAAAGTTGTAAAAAAACGTTTGATTCATTATCTAGAAACTCACAAATTGCTGGAAACACAACAGTTTGGTTTTCAAAGGAACAAAAGTACTTCTGATGCGATATTTTCTTATCTTGAACATGCTTATTCTAGAATTAATGTTGACGATTCTGTAGCGGCGATATTCTGTGATTTAACTAAGGCATTCGATTGCGTCAATCATACAGTACTGTTGGATAAACTTCGAGTTTACGGGATCAAAAACGGAGCGCTGAGTTGGGTAAAATCTTATCTTTCAGAACGTAAGCAAATGGTAAGAGCGTCTCAGGATTCTCAAGTTTTAGATATTAGTTGGGGTGTCCCTCAGGGTTCTGTGTTAGGTCCCATTTTATTTCTCCTTTATGTGAATGACTTAGCTCAACTTGAAATTGCATTTACTTTCACTCTATTTGCAGATGATACTACGATTTTATGGCACAGCAATGACACTTCTGTCCTATACAACACCATATCCTGTGACATTAAGAAAATCAAAGCATGGTGCGATGCCAACTATTTGCGTCTTAATATGGGAAAAACTAAAATGCTAACCCTTAAATGTTCCCTACCAAATATTCAGTTGGGAAGTCATATTATTGAATGTACTGACACAATAAAATTTCTGGGAATTAATTTAGATAATAATTTGAAATTTAGAAACCATATAGAATTGCTAAACAGAAAACTTTCTTCTGGATGTTTTGCAGTCAGAACTGTGGCAAACGAACTAGGTTTTAAGGCAGCAAAAAGTGTGTATTACGCCCTAGTTGAGTCCCATTTGAGATATGGAATTGCATTTTGGGGAGGTTGCAGCCGCGAATTATTCAATACTGTTTTTTGTCTGCAAAAGAGAGCAATACGATTTTTATGTGGAATGAACAAGCTTGAGTCATGTCAGCCACATTTTATTAGACATGAAATTTTAACATTAACATCGTTGTTCATTCTTGAAACCACTTGTATTATACATAAAAATAAATCGAACTATGCCAATACTAACGCTCGGCTAACGCGACAAGTTGACAACCTGCGGTTGCCCATACCCAAATCTGAACTGGTAAGGAGCTCTTTCATTTATAATGGGATTAAAATGTACAATAAGTTGCCAAATGATATTAAATCGACGGAAACGGCCACAACATTTAAAATACTGCTTAGAGATATGTTGATGACAAAAGCATATTATGCTTTGACGGAATTTTACAATGACTATTAAATCGTTGTGACTGTTTGAACGTACATGTTTTTGTATTTATATAATTTTATCGATGTTGTGTTACGTATTTGTAATTAACCTCTAATTTTATATTTAACATTTTTATACAATTTTTAAATTTTTATGCATGTAATTGTTAGTACTACATAATAATTATATTTATAAGTGTTTGTCTATAAGTCCTTGTAGCTTTGACAATAAACATATATTGATTGATTGCATTTAATTCCATTCCATTACTACTACATCATTGGACCAAGTTATCCAAGTCTTTTTGAAGGCAAATACATTCATGTAAGGAATTTACACGCATGAATAATTTTAAATCATTAGTAACGCAAAGGAACTGAGAATTCTTAAAACAATTTTGGATGTCATTGTTATATATATTAAAAAGTAGAGGTCCCAAATGTGACCCTTGAGGGACACCAGATGTAGCGGTAAAGCCAGAGGATAAGAAGCCAGAAACACGAACAATTTGAATACGGTTTGTTATAAAGCATTCGATCCATTTCAGAAGATTACCACCAATGCCAATGTTACTAAGCTTTCCAATCAAGCAACTGTGGTTAACGCTGTCGAATGCCTTTGAAAAATCAGTGTATATAGCATGAACTTGATCATTAGAATCCAAGGCATTCGATAAGTAATCAACATACGACAACAGGTTAAGTTCAGTGGACTTTTTGGGACGGAAACCAAACTGCTGATCTATGATGAAAGGATCAAGCAGTTTCGATAAATACTTTGTAATAATACTATCAAAGAGTTTGGGAATCGCACTTTGAATGCATATTGACCTGTAATTAGTAACATTTGATTTGTCCCTTGATTTGTAAATCGGTACAGTAAAACTTGATTTCCAGTAATTAGGAAACATTCCATTATAAAGCGAAACATTAAAGATAATATGCAGTGGACTGGATATAACAAAACAATTTTTCAATAAGGAAGGTGGCAAGTCATCTGGACCTAATCCCTTACTCATATCTAAACAGCTCAGATGTTCAAATATTTCTGAAATAGATATTTGATAATTTGCAACATTTAAATGGGTTGAATATGGTTTATCATAATTATGGCATGGTTGATTGCTATAGACTGAGCTGAAGTAATCCTGAATTTTGATCAAACAAATATTTAATATTATTAGTTATGTCAACTTTCCTATCCTATAATAAGGTGTCATAATAAGAACATGCATGACCTACCCAATGTATTTGAAAGAAATACCTATTATTTTTCCTCTTTTTTTTTTTTGTTTCCCGACATCAAGTTTTACAAATTTTATTGTTTTTGGTTCTCTGTTAAATTTCTAAGTTAGGTATAAAGGCAAAAAATTAATATTTTTCGTTTCCAATGTATTTATTTATGGATTTTTTTATATTTATTAAACTGAAAATTATAATTATTTCCCCCTGTATTAAAATTTATTGTTCAGTTTCGATGATCTACTGTTTTTTCCCATCCATTTACTCTTCCAGAAAATTTTCATCTAGCAACACTGTACAAACCTCAACAGCGCTCTCTCTCTCTCTCTCTGTGTTAAAAGTGAAGTCCTGATGACACTTTTGTAAATATTTTCTAAACGTTTAAAAATAACTAAATGGAATTTAGTACAAATGCTTACCTTTTTACGCTCTATTTAATGGACTAATCCCCAGTTTTTGATCATCTTCATAGGTGGGTAAATTAGGGGGGGGGGGCTTAGGGTAAAATTGCTCTTAGTTTTTTTGTTGAAAATTTTTAACATTTATGACCATAAATATTGGAAAACCAATGTTTTCCTAATAATAAAGCTACTTTTGATGCATCTCACTAGGACGCACCATTTTCAAGAGAAAAACATTTGAAAATTTTATGATAAGTTGATGTTATCTTTTTCGAAAGTGTAAACAATAATTAGTAGGCCTCTGGAATCAGAAATTGTATTATTTTTTAACTTTGGAAAACCGGTGACTAAAGAAATTTTAGAAAATATTTTCAAAAATGTGCCTTTAGGACTTCACTTGTAACACTCTGTATCATGAAAACGAAACATTTTCAGGCCTATATTTATATGAACTTTTACTCCTATTTTAGGATGTAGATTATGATGTTAAAATATGACCATCTAATTTCGGGACACCCTGAATAGAACCGCTAGACTCAGAAATATAAACTAAGGGTACAATGGATTGGGATTTAATTCAATAAAAAATTCCTTCCTCTCACCTACTACCCCCTCTCTTCCAAACGAAAAAAACTTGAAAAACTTTTTTTTTTAAATTAGACCCGGACACACACCCAGGGGCCGGTAACTCAAATGGAAAAACTTACTTTTTTTTACTTTAGAAAACTTTATTTACAATTAAAAATTTATGTACATGTCATATAATAAATATTGCATTCACCACACTACCGAACCCGAGCGGCGGGTTTTTCACGCGAGCCCTCCGGACTATGGAGGATAGAGTATATCCGCCATTTACAATATTTATTTACGACTAAATATTTCTGGTAAACGTAGCAGCCCTTACTCCTTACCTGAGCGGTATTATTAGGGGATTTTGGGGTCTTTAGGAATCAGGAATGGAATGTTATTTAAAGGATTTGTCGTGTTTTTGTTCTGGTTATTGTCCCCTGAAAAAGCTAGAAAAAACAGGGTTGTCCTTGTGTGTGCGTTTGTTGATTAAGTCTATGTTTGTGTAGTACAACTCACTGGCTGAGTGATCGATAGACCTTCCATCGCGGCAATTTTCGCAAAAATCGCGGTTGTTGCCTTGATGGCTAGTCTACCGTTCAGTCCCCGTCCGACTGGTTTGTGTAATTACCCAGTCGGCGTGAGCTGTTAGTTAGTTTGTCTGTGATCGTTATGGTGGAATGTTGTTGTCTTTTAAAATTTGTAAATAAAAATTATTCTAGTCTAGTCTAGTTATTGTCTGTGTCTGTAAATGTCAAGTTTGGCGTGTATACAGCCGTGCTTTCTACGCACGCCATCCCCTCGATGTATGTTTAGGATACTATCCTTAACATCATCGGGGAGACAACGTTTGTAGAAGTTCTCGGCTGTTTTTAGTACGTAGTCTGATTGGTGGTGTGTCTGTTTGTCGGTGCATTACTGTGATTCTGGCATAAC
>OV651835.1:4472761-4515028 GCA_927349885.1 Psylliodes chrysocephalus
ACACATCAAATTTTATTTTTCTAAAGTAATTTCTCCAAATAATTTTGACAGATGTAACACGACCCCTAACGCCGCCTCTGTACTCTCGTAGCAGCTCCCGTGAGTGCGACGCCTAACGAAGGACAGAGAGAGTGAAGTTTTGCCGCGATCAATACAGATCGATTTGACTCTTGTTCAATTTACTTTATTTTATTTGTTACAATTATTAATTATTCAAATATAATCAACTTAATACAGTGCTTTATTTAATTATCTGTAACATCGAATATCCACGTTACAAAATCTGGCAACCCAACTGTGAGGCCGAACTTATCGAAAATTAAAAGTTTTTGCGTTCGTGACAAAAACTGTACTGTAAACTACGTGTATTAAGTGAAAATAAAAGTATTTGTGTAAATATCTGTAGTGAGACGATTAATTCTGCAATTTGGTGAGACTATTCCAATTTATTCTCAGAATTATTCAGCTTGTAGCTTGTATAGACCTGAAAACAGTCATTCGTAGAAGACATTGACTGCGGTATTTTTATCATTTCCTAGTGCAAGTACCAAAGCATATACTAAGATAGCTAGTGGATAATAATCAGTAATTGCATTTTTATATAAATTTTTCGGCATAACCTCAATAAATTTCCCGCTAAAGGTGTCATTGCAAAAGTTCGCGCTTTGTCACAGAACAGCAATTACAGAATCGACAATATCGACATTCTGTCAACTGTCAATCGTGGATTATCGCTCAGGAACTCCGACGTTGCCACGTTTCGAACTTTATCAATAATTGTACCTCGCGCCATTGCCGGACTGTCTGAAATATCGCAGTTTTGCAGATTTCGTACATTTTGAACTTTCTCAATAAAATACTAGTGCATCGCGGGGTTGCCGGACTTTCGAAAATATCCTAGTTTTGCAGATTTCGTAATTTTTACGTAAAATGGCTCCCAAAAAACCTAATGAACCAGAAGCAGGTGCGGATATCGGTCCTAGTACTGTCACCATGTCGACGGAACAATTTTCGCAGTTGCTTAATGCGCTAAAAGACACTTCGGTACAAAGTGCTATAGACATTCAGCGTTCCTTGACACCGGCACCAATACAGACTCCACAGACTAACGGAAACTTCGCGAAGTGTACCGTACGCTTTACTGGATCAGATACAGCCAATGTTGACGCGTTTCTGGACAACGTCATAACTTATAAAAACATTTCTAACGTATCGGACGATAACGCGCTCCGCGGACTCTCGATGCTCCTCGAAGACCAGGCAAGCACTTGGTGGCTAGGAGTTAAAACATCCATAAATACTTGGGATGACGCAGTTACCGCGCTCACAGACGCTTTTTCTCGTAAACTGCCGCCTCATGTAGTGTTCCGAGAAATATTCTTCCGGGAACAAAGTGATAATGAATCAACAGAAGTGTTCGTTTGTCGCCTTCGTGCTCTTCTAGCACAGCTACCATATACCTTGCAAAATGAAGCACAAATTGACATTATTTACGGTTTACTGTTCCGCAAAATTCGAAAAGGGACTTGTTCGCAGCGAAATAACAAATTTTTCCGAATTGCTTACGCGTGCTCGCGATATTGAACGTTCGTTGCATGAATCGGTCGATACAGCGGCCATTCCCAAACCAAAGGACACCAGTGCGCAGAAACCACGACCACGTTGCTCCTTCTGCAAGAATTTCGGGCATGTGATAGACGAATGCAAAAAGTTACAGAGGAAACAAAATCCAAGTGCAAATACTCCTCCTGTCAAATCGGATCCTAACACCCCGATGAGACCTAAACCAACACTGTCGTGTTACGGATGCGGAAACCCAGGGTATGTACGAGGTAACTGTCCTACTTGCAAACCCAAGAATTTTCCATCGTCCTCAGTCAACGCTACCGAATTTTTATGCACCAACACGTCTCAACCCTCACCAATGACACGTCCCCTAGTGGCTATCGAAATAATTGGACACTTTGGAATAGCAATTATCGACCCTGGAGCAAAATCTAGTATCGCTGGGTCGACGCTGACAAAACTACTTTTAGAAGAAAATATTCCATACACCTCTCAATATATGACATTGACGTTAGCAGATGGAAAAGAACGCCAGGTTGAAACCTACGCATTTGACACTACAATCACGATTCAAGGTAGACATATACCCATTAAATTTATTTCGGTACCAAGTTACTCTGGTAATCGCACTCTCCTTGCAGTCGATTTCATCGCAGAAGCCCAAATTATTTTGGATATACCGAAGTCCGTATGGTTCTTCAAAGACGCGCCTAATGAACAATACCGATTTGAAGATGAACCTACGCATCTACCTGGTACGGAATCAGTGCAATTCATTGTAATTTCCCTACGAGATAACGAGGGATTGAACCTAAACTCTGTAGAAAGGGAAAATTTGAACGATATGTTACTTAAACATGAGCGAGTGTTTCAAAGTAGATGTGAACCTACTCCTTTTGCAGAACATACAATTCAACTGCTAGATGATACCCCAGTTGCCGTTCCCCCTTACAGGTTATCTGAACCTAAAAGAGCAGAACTAAAAGTCGAGTTAGATCAACTTCTGGAAAGTGGAACAATAGAAGAATGTGAGTCACCGTATGCTGCTCCTGTTGTGCTCGTGCCCAAAAAAGACGGTGGAATACGCTTAACTGTTGATTACCGAGGCCTGAACGCCAAGACTCGTGCAGACAGATATCCCCTACCAAGGATTGACGATCTATTACACGCTACCAGGAAAACTAATTATATGACGACTTTAGATTTGAAGTCTGGCTATCACCAGATACTTGTGAAACCATCCGATCGTGACAAAACTGCATTCGTCACGCCATTTGGAATGTTTAGATTCAATCGCATGCCCTTCGGCCTAAGGAACGCGCCATCTACGTTTCAGAGGCTAATTGACCGTTTCCGTGCTGGCCTGCCCAATGTATTTATCCTGGCATATCTCGATGACCTTATCATATTATCTCATTCCTTTTCCGACCATCTAAATGATCTTGATGCCGTTTTTCAACGCCTTGATTTATTTAAGCTCCATTTAAATCATCAGAAATGCACTTTTGCCTGCTCCTCTGTTAAGTATTTGGGACACCTTATCACTCCCCATGGCCTAGAGCCCGATCCAACCAAAGTCCGTGCTATTTGGGACATGCCTGAACCCAACAATGTCAAACAATTACTGACTTTTCTGCAAACATGTTCTTGGTTCCGGAGATTCATTGATAATTTTGCTGCTGTTTCCAAACCCTTAACTGACCTCACCAAGAAGAATGTCCTTTGGAAGTGGGACATCGAGCATCAGCAAGCTTTCCTAAAACTTAAACAACTTCTGAGCTCCTATCCTATTCTAAGACAAGCTGATCCAAAACTACCCTATGTACTGAGAACCGATAGTAGTTCCTATGCTCTTGGCGCATGTCTACTCCAGGGGGAGGGACATGACGAACGTCCCGCCGAATATGCAAGCCGCCTCCTCACCCCGGCCGAAAAGAATTATTCTACTACCGAGAGAGAAGCCCTAGCTGTAGTGTGGAGTGTGGATAAATTTTGTGGCTATCTAGAAGGTTCTATGGTCACAGTACAAAGCGATCACCAACCCCTGAAGTGGCTGATGTCCCTGAAGTCACCAAGTGGTCGCCTTGCCAGGTGGGCTTTATCCCTCCAATCTTACGATCTGCGAATAGATTATACTCCAGGACGCTTGAACTCCGTAGCAGATACGCTATCTCGTCCAGCCATCCCTCTGACTGATGCTAACCTAATCCAAGTGGACCTACCAACTAAAACTGCCAGTGAGATTAGAAAAGATCAACTTGCAGATCCAGACTTGCAGAAAATCATAGCTACTTTTGAGAATCCTAACAGTGATGACGTCGATTTCAAAAGGTGGACAGAGAGGGGTTACCTAATGACCAATGGTATCTTCTATAGATATTCCCCTGAAGCAGACGAAGAGATACCTCAACAAGTAGTACCCAAATCGAAGGTACTAGATGTATTAAAAGAGTATCACGATTCACACATTGCTGGTCACTGCGGAGTGGAACGTACTATCCACAGAATCGCAGCTAGATACTACTGGCCAGGAATGCGAAGAAATGTAACCGACTACGTGACAAAATGTATAGACTGCCAAAGGTATAAGGCATCTAACCTAAAACCTGCAGGTCTATACCAGACGCCTGTGATGGCTCAAAGATTTGAAACCCTCTCCATTGACCTCTTCGGACCACTTCCCGCTGCAACCACTGGAGAGAGACACATATTTATTATTCAAGATTGCGCTAGCCGTTGGGTTGAGTTATTTGCTCTAACTAATGCTACCGCCGAAGCTTGTGCTAGATGCTTAGTCGATGAGATCGTGCTGCGGTACGGTACCCCACGAAGAGTAGTGAGTGACAATGGTACCCAATTTGTCAGCGCTGTAATGCAATAGGTTGCCCATTGTTTAGGATTCACGCAATCTTTGACACCCCTGTATCATCCGGCATCCAATCCTGTCGAACGACAGAACCGAGAATTGAAAACACAATTAGCCTTCCTAACACTACTTGGAAGGAGAGGTTGCCTGCAATTAGATTTTCAATGAATACTGCCTCTTGCTCTACCACGGGATTTACCCCTGCATATGTAACCTTTGGGCGAGAGTTAAGAACATCCGATGATGTTCAACGAGACATGTCCGTCATAGTTGCCAATGACACATTCATACCCCAGATAACTCCGTATCTGCTTAATATAGGTAATACTTTGAAATCGGCTCGTGAACGCAGAGAAGCTGCCCAAGATCGAGCGAAAGCCTCCGCCGATAGACATCAACGTGCTGATGCCCTCCAACCAGGAGATAAAGTAATGATAGACACTCATGCACTCAGTAGTACTAAGGATGCGTTTACTTCAAAATTCGCACCTAAGAGGGACGGACCGTATCTGATTACCAAAGTAATCACTCCGACAACCTACGAAGTAGCCGCTGTTACTAATCCGGAAGTTACCTTAGGCAAATACCATATATCGGCCTTGACGAGATATCGTGAACCAGGTCACGGCTGTATTCCTTCCAGACCCTTGCGGAAAAGAGGTAGACCACCTCTCAACCATGGACAGTCCCTTGTCCCCGAATCTGAGCCGGAGATATTACCCCTCGACGACGAACACACTGAAGAAAGTTGTGTGACCTCAGAAGAGACGCCTGACCTTACGATTGAGACAGAGCGCTCTGTCAGAAGACGGACCCCAAGGGCCCCTTGTGCTTGTTGCACCGACGATCCACCCTTTATTAATATCTTGCCTCAAACTCCCCATGGTACGTCTGATGCAAAGGGGGAGACTTTGTAACACGACCCCTAACGCCGCCTCTGTACTCTCGTAGCAGCTCCCGTGAGTGCGACGCCTAACGAAGGACAGAGAGAGTGAAGTTTTGCCGCGATCAATACAGATCGATTTGACTCTTGTTCAATTTACTTTATTTTATTTGTTACAATTACTAATTATCCAAATATAATCAACTTAATACAGTGCTTTATTTAATTATCTGTAACATCCAATATCCACGTTACACAGACTGATAAAATTGGCAGACGAAATAAACGAGAATCTGGTGGGAATAATGATTTGCCACATAAAAATGTAAACAATTTGGTCTCTTAGTTGTAATGTCTTTGGTTTCATCTGTATGCTTCTGAAAAAAATAAATATCGCAGTTTTTATGATCACCAAAAACGTGAAAACTTGCATTGTCAATGTCTTTCTTTAAAAGCAAAACGTTATTAATTATGCTAAGACTATTTTCTTTTCTATAAGAAACTGCCTTCGTAATGGATGTTCTTAAACGAAGAATGTTTTGACTAACTAATTTTCTTAGTTTTATTGGAAAATTGACAAATAACTTTCTCTTTTAGGCTCAAAATTTTACTAAATACGTTCAAATCTTCAATTCACTGGTATAACTAAATAGGTATTTTCCTTTGCATCGAAAGTGTAGCACTGAGCTACGTCACTTCGACGACGCGTTCTTTGAATTTTGAAGGTAGGGGTATAATACTGCGGTCATAATGAAAAACGCAGTAACCTAAGAAATTGTAAATTCGAGAAAAATTACCTCAAAGTTTGGGGCGTGTATTTTGTAAATAAAGTTTTTTGTTTTAACTTTACTTATGTGATTCCATATAATAGTGTCTTGTGACTTTACTAAACAATTGTTTGTAATAATTTTTTATTTTAATAATATTTTATTAATGAAAATGCGTTTCTCTCTAGCATCTTAGTACTTTTGATTAAACATTTGCTACGAAGAAATGCAGTAAATTGCACTTTTTTAGCCAAGTTACTGCGTTTTTCATTAGTTACCTTTGATGTGCCGCCATTGGGTTAAATGGTAAAAAAAAACTATTTTAAACTAGTATTTTGACAATTTTTATTAATTAAACATCGGTTGTGCAATAAATTACTAAAATTATGTAACTTAAACAAAAAAATTAAACAAAACAATTAACAGCAGTGTTTATGTTGAAAAAGTTATGTCATTTTGAATAATTGTATGTTATTAGGGCACATTACATGTTATAAAAGCTATAAAAATATTACAAAATCTAAATAAAATCATTACTAACGCAAACAACAAACAAACTTGAAAACAATCTATTCAAATAAATTATTTAAATCATTCGAATCAGAATTTTCCTCCAAGGAAACCCAAAACTGTTTTTTTTTCTTCCGCCATCAGAGGACATAATTTTTTTATTATGGTTTCCTTTTTTTATTTATTGATGCCCCTAGGTGTGTCTCTGGGTGGCGGACGAACAATCCCTTGTTTTTCAGATTTAACGTTTAAAAAATTAATCTCTATAGGATTAGCCACGTCATAATTTTTGGTATATGTTAGGGAATACTTGCCACGATTTACCAAAACCGTAGTCATTTTACAAAGGTAAGGACGTGGTTCGTTTTTCTTGACTCTTATTTGGGACGTTTTATCAGGCCAATCATAAAAATTATTAACCCTTAACTCTAGGGATATTACTTTTCCAGAGTTTGCGTCCTGGACAGCATCCCTGAAGTCTCTAAAGTCACAGACATTCTTTTTATGCTTCATGGAAAGCTCTACTTGGTGGTGGAAACTGTCGGCTCAAAATATTTTATTTCTATTTCTTTGGCGGCAATTTCCGGACAATAATTAACGACAAATACAAGAAAAGTAAAAAATGTCCAATTTTTATTTTGTGTCGAGCAGTTATCCATCCACAAGATAACTTTCTTGGCAGACCTATTCTCCAACAAAAAGGAGAAGAATGCACTTATTATGTCCTCTTTTTTTCTGCCGGCTATCCCTTCATGCCAAAGAACTGCAGTTGGCTTTAAGTTCTTCTGTTTTTTACCCACTGGAACGAACGACTCATTGAAAACAATGATTCTTGGGGTAAAAATGGCTATTTTGTATTGATCTAATCGGGGCAACATGATTACTTTTTGTAAATCGGCTGAAAAACAAACTTCGTCCTCGTTGAAATTGGTTTCTGCGTCTAATCTGTACATTTTTCTTGAGTTATCTACCTTTTCTTTATGCACACGCTACACTCTGGTTGCATATCAGGCGTCTAATATCAAATGTAGCAAAGTCCACTTTTATAAATTTTTCACTACACAACAAAAACGATTTAAAAAATACTGTTTTGGCTTTTGAGTGCGTAAATAAATTAGTTTATGTAAATTGCAGTCAAAATCGCCGTAGGATTTTGAATAATATTTTAAATTGGCTATATATATTGGAGTTTGCTGTATTTGATATTTAAGGTTGAAGTTTGCTATATATGATTTGTTCATGAAAGGAGATTGCTGTTTATGATAGTAAACTAGGGTGAGAAAATATCCAGGACTGTATTGAATACAAACACACTTCTGCTCACTAATTATTACTGTGATTAACAGAAACCAAAAACATATGTTTTTCATGTATTGTCAATAAAAATGTGTCCGTGGGCGCCGACCAAAAAATTGCTGGGAGACAAGTCTTATAGGTAAGTTCATATTGCCGTAGGCTATAGACGAAAGCCATAGCGAAAAATCCAAAATCGGAAATCTAGTGCATTTGCCCTCGTGTGAAGACGCGCTTATGAATGTGTCCCTTAAAGTTGCCCACAAATGAGAAACTGTTTTATTTTAGTTTATTAGTGCAAGGAAGAAACTAAAATAACAACGTTACCAGTAAACGGCCGCCTGGCTGCGTGGGGCCCAGCAAACCATTCTGTTACATGTTCCCTCCTGTTACATAACTAAGAAGGATAAAATATACTTAGACTGTCCTGTATGCACTTTTATGTGTTATTTATGGAACCGAACACCTAAGTTCAAACTATAAATTTAATCACATGAAGATTATATCAATAATTTATATATCTATGTGTAATCTACATTAAAGTAACAATTTGTACTAAATTATTTCATTCAAAATGTTACATAGCGTATATGTACAAAAATGCTGTTGACCAAACGGTCCTTGAAGTACACATGTTTTTTAGGTAGGTAAGTATGAATATCTCGTGAATTACTTTTAGTAGTGTTTCAATGTTCAATGGCGGCTATAGGCGTTTTATGGAGGTACCTGTGGCATTTTTGGATTTATTGTGGAAAATAGCAGGTATGTTGTGTTTTTATAATGATATTGAGTTATTATATGTGTGTACTGTATTTCGATGATACATTTGAGGTGTAAATATTAATTTTTGTTCTCTTTTCAGGTCATGCTTGATGGGGCCCTGAATTTCGAGGCCGTGGATCGTCGTTAATAGCAGATAGTAGGTCTTTTCCTTTGCATCGAAAGTGTAGCACTGAGCTACGTCACTTCTGAAAATATTGTTCCATCCATACAATTTGTATATATGGAACGATATTTTCAGAATTGGTGTGGCCCAGTGCTACACTTTCGATGCAAAGGAAAAGACCTATTTTGTGATTTTTCTGATGAATTTGGGTTATTATATTTGTGTGAAATATTTCTATAATATATTTTTGGTTTGGGTTATGAATTTGTCCAATAAACTTATTGATATACGTAACAAATACGTTTAAATTACTTTTTTTTATTCCTCTAAATATTTTCGACGTGTTTTTGTATTTGTCATACAGTGTGTCTACCTAAGTTAGAACCATATGGAAAACTTTTTTATTATTGGTTATGTGAAAAAATTTATTCTAGATAAAAAGTCCTGCATGGTCCAAAACTTAAAATGCAACCATCAGATGTCAATTTTTTTGGGCTGCACACGAGGTTCGCCAAAAAATATGAATTTTACCCAAGAGTAAAGTACCTTTATGTTTTACAATACAGAAGAATGTTATAAAGTAAAGTTATTTTAAATTAAAAGTTATATTTAAATATGCAATTACAGCCATTTAGCATTAAAATTCAGGTTCGGTGGTTAATTAATCTATAACTACAAATAATTTATAATGTAAAACGTAAATAATCACCTAATCTGAATTTGTATGCTAAATGACTGTAATTGCATATTTAAATATAACTTTTATTTCAAGATAACCTTACTTTATAATATTCTTCTGTATTGTAAAAAATAAAGGTACTTTACTCTTGAGTAAAATTCATATTTGTAGACAAACCTCGTATACGGCTTAAAAAAATTTATATCTGATGGTTGCATTTTAAGTTTTGGACTGTGCAGAACTTTTTATCAAAAATACATTTTTTCACAAAACCAATAATACAAAAGTTTTCCATATGGTTTCAACTTAAGTAGACATACTGTATAACTAATACGTACATTTTTAGACGACACATTTACATACCTTCATTTATTTAACATTTATAATACTAATGTTATATGAAAAAAGTAATGTATATGTGCTGTAATAATGAAGCATATTAAATGTTACAATGGTAATATAAATGTTACATGTCTTCCGATATGTAACACTGTTCCTTACATGTACTTAACCCATCACATCACATATAAGGAACCTGCTATATAACAAAATTAGGTCATTTTTCACAGTAATCACGTGAGTTATTATGTAACATGTAAGTTACTTTGTTATGTAACACGGAACTAGTACATGTAAATGATACATATATGTTACGTATTTGTGTTTGCTGGGGGATAGCTCTCGAGTATGCATCGTTGACTGTCTCTGTTAATTATGCTGTCTGCGCTATGTGCTGTGTGATGTGAATTAAGAATAGGCACACAACGACAGATATACCCACAATTCCAACGCAGCCAGGCCGTTGGCAACATTGATATTATTCGTTTTCTTCTCAAACTAATGCGAAGTCCCCGTATAGTTTTCACTTCGACACTAGCAAACCGTATTAGAGGGTTTTCAATAGCCGATACTGTGTATGAATAAATAAATATACAGTGAGCACCATAAGTCTTACCCCCCCCCCCCCTATCTAACTCATTACTGGAGTCTTGTTAGGAAAATCGCCGAGATATGTCGATTTTTGTTTTCTACAATGTACAATTTTGTATGAATAGTTTACCTTTAATTTCATCCCTTACTGGAGGGGAGCAACCCTTTTGAAAAATTTAAATGGCATGGGGTGGTGAGTCATAGCTCATTTGAAAGAGAGTTTTATTATCTATTCAACCGTGTAAAAAATTTTGAAATTTGCTTCATTAATTCTCGACTAAATGTTGTTTCAGAATAACGGAAATTAACGTAGCGCACTCATCCTTAGAATTAAAATTCGGCCGTGCATGATTTCGGTTTTGGTTCAGACGTGAAGTAAGACTTTTTACCATTAGAAGGTCACTGTTAGTTTAGTTGCTTTCCTATTTTGTGAGGTTTTGTTATTTTTAAACATTAATAAATCAACACGTAATGAAGCAAATTTAAAATTTTTTTGCACGGTTGAATAGAGAATAAAACCCCCTTTCAAATGAGCTATCACTCACCACCCCATGCCATTTAAATTTTTCGAAAGGGTTGCTCCCCTCTAGTAAGGGATGAAATTAAGGGTAAACTAATCATACAAAAATATACATTGTAGAAATCAAAAATCGACCTGTCTCGGCAATTTTCCTAACAAGACTCCAGTAATGAGTTAATTACATCAGCCCTAGTAACAGATCCTGCAGATGTCGGCGTTATCAGAGTTACCAGTTTCTAGGAAACCGCTGATTAGGACTTTATGCATTTTATCTAGTTTTCTCATTTTTAACATTATTATACATTTATATTTCTTGTAGTACATATCGTAGTTGTAGAATTTTAACTTAGAAAAAATAATTAAATTTTTTAAAAAGCTATTTTCAATTTGAAAGTTTATTTTTGGCGCAGTCAGTAGGATATCTGGAATTGTCGCGTATCGAACGTGCTCGATTTTCGTCTCTACGATTAACCAGATATCGAACAATAAAACTGTTGTGATTCGCGAGTGAAGGTGTTGGATGTGGAGTGGCTCTCAAGAAATCGAGAAACCCAGTCTATCGAAGACCCATTGAAGAACCCCAAGTCGAATAGCAACGAGGATTGGAACAAAATCGTCCAGTTCTGCAAGGCTAACGAATTTTAGAAGAAAATTCGATTCCTTATAGTTATAGGCAGGGATATGCTCAAAATCAGTTTTATTTTAATGTGAGTAACTTTTATTTATGTCTATCGAATCACTATTGAATTCTTTAGAAAACTTAAATATCGACAACACTTTAACTGACTCTGATAACTCTCAAGTTAATTTAATTGAAAATATAGATTCACAAAATAATAATAATTTTTCGCTTCCTAACTTAACAAATAGTGAAACAAATTTAGAAAATTCGGAAGATATGGCCGAATTCAAGCCGGAATATTTGCATTGCGTGCCTGAATTCGACGGAAATCCGAACGAGCTCTATCGATATTTATCAGTTTGTGATTCAATCATTGCCAGTTTTTATATAGCAAATCAGCCGAATAATTTCCGAAATATATATTTGTTAAACTCACTTGTTTCTAAATTAAAAAGGGAACGCCAGGTTAGTGGTGAACATTCAAAATGTCGCAACTTGGGAAAACTTAAAAGATACCCTTACTAGAAATTTTGCAGACCAAAGGGATGAAGCTTGTTTAAATCGTGACTTAGTTTTGCTTAGACAAAACCCTAATGAACGACCTCAACAATTTTATGACAGGGTGTTAAATATACTAAATCTCCTCTGTAGCTTTGTAGATTTACATGAAGAAACTCTCGAGAGTAAATTACTAAAAAGGGAACTTTATAATAAATTAGCTTTAAAAACATTTTTGTCAGGTCTTAAAGAACCTTTAGGTACTACGATTCGTTGTATGAAACCTAACTCATTAAATAATGCGCTACAGTGTGTTTTGGAAGAAGATAACATACACTACTTTCAAAATTTTCAGAATAGGAATCTAATTAGACAATCTATTTCACAACCACGACAACAACCAAGACAAAATTTTAATAATCAAAATTATCAAAATCGAAACTATTTCAATAACCAAACGAGCTTTATTCCTCAAAATGCAAATAATAATAATAACTACATGGCACGACGTCCTTTTCCTACTGGGCCCGTCCCTGTACAATCTCAGGTTCCAAGAAATCAATTTTTTCCATCTAATTCACAAGTATTTAAACAAAATAGAAATGTAAACGCCTTTAGACCAAACCAAATTCCAAATCAAAATTTACCTAGGCCAACGCCTATGAGTGTTTCGACCAGAAATACTTTTAATAACAGAGCACCTACCCGGGTTATAAACCAATACGGTAATGATCACCAAGGTCCTTCTAACCAAAATCAAACACTACGAATGAATTATATTGCGGAAGAACTATTTAACACTGAGTGTGAACAAAATTTTTCGATAACTGATCCCTATAATAACCTACCTGACCAACATGTTGATAAAAGTTTTGACTATAATATTGAAACGGAAACACATGATCTAATTGATTTTTCTGAACCAGATTCAAATTTTCGGAACAAGCCTCGAAACAAACCCCTCACCTAAATTCGCAAATCATACCATTTCATGTGGTAAATCCAAGTGAATTACCATTCATTATCTTTCCCGAATATAATTTAAAAATTTTGATAGATTCCGGCTCGTCGAAATCATTCATAGATCCAACAAAAGCTCACCAATTCTTTTCGACTAACATAAGAAACGATCCCTTTGTAGTATCAACTGTTTTTCAGAAATCAGCCCACGAGTACAGCACATTGTTGCCAGCGTCCAAAATTTTTAATCTCCCACAGAAAGCGAATTTAAAATTTTTCCTATTTAAATTTCATGATATATTCGACGGTTTAATAGGATTAGATAATCTTAAAACCTTACAAGCTACACTTGATTTTAATACAGGTTATTTACAAACTCCTTATACAAAAATTAAACTGCTATACTACCAAACACAAAATGAAATAAATTTTATTAAAGTAGCTCCGCGATCAGAACAAGTTATAAAAATTAAAACGTCCATTCCAAATGGCGAAGTAATAATCCCCTACCAAAAACAAAAAAATTGTGAAATACCAGAATCATTAACGATTGCAAAAAATGGTCAAGCTATGACAACTATCTTAAATAAAACAACCGAAACCGTAACTCTAGATTTTTCGAAACCAATTAACGTTGAAAAATTTGATAAAATAACCGTACAACAAATTGATTTAAATCATTTTGATGAAACCTCAAAACAAAACATAGATTTAACCAAATTTCGAACAGACCACTTAAATTCAGAAGAAAAATCAAAAATTTTTAGGCTTATTAAAGAATATTCTGACATATTTTACCAAGAAAACACTCCATTAACTTTCACTAGTAAAATAAAACATCAAATAAAAACTAACGATGAAATCCCAGTATACTCCAAGTCCTATAGATACCCATTCGTACATAAACAAGAAGTAGAAAATCAAATAAAAAAAATGTTGGACCAAAATATAATTAGGCATAGCAATTCACCCTGGTCATCCCCTATTTGGGTGGTTCCCAAGCGTCTTGACGCGTCAGGAAAACAAAAATGGAGGGTTGTAATCGACTATAGGCGTCTTAATGAAAAAACAGTGGATGATCGGTACCCCCTACCTAATATAACCGACCTTCTAGATAAGCTAGGGAAATGTCAATATTTTACGACGTTAGATCTTGCAAGCGGCTTTCACCAAATAGAAATGTCGGAACAAGATATTGAAAAGACCGCATTTAGTACAGAGCAGGGACATTATGAGTATCTTAGGATGCCTTTTGGGTTAAAAAATGCCCCTGCTACATTTCAACGTGTGATGGACAATATCCTCCGCGGTATCCAAAACGAAAAATGTTTAACATATTTAGACGACATAATAGTGTTTTCAACCTCTTTACAAGAACATATTGATAGACTTAGATGCGTTTTTCAAAGACTTCGTGATTCAAACTTTAAAATCCAGTTAGATAAATCCGAATTCTTGCGGAAAGAAGTGGCGTACTTGGGCCACATCGTAACACCAGAGGGGGTACGCCCAAATCCGGATAAAATAATAGCCATCAAAAATTTTCCTATCCCAAAAACTACCAAACAAATAAAAGGATTTTTGGGACTGTTGGGTTATTACCGTAGATTTATCAAAAATTACTAAACCACTTACTAACTGTTTAAAAAAGGGCGCAAAAATTGAAATTAACGACGAATATATATCTTGCTTTGAATATTGTAAAAACCTGTTGATGAACGAACCTATTTTACAATACCCGGATTTTTCCAAGCCATTCAATTTGACCACTGATGCCAGTAATGTTAGTTTAGGTGCGATTTTATCTCAGGGACCAATCGGAAAAGACCTTCCAGTTGCGTATGCGTCGCGAACATTAAATAAGTCAGAACAAAATTATTCCGTAATCGAGAGGGAACTTTTGGCAATAGTATGGGCCACGAAATATTTTCGCCCATACTTATTTGGAAAAAAATGCAATATTATCACGGACCACAAACCACTACAATGGTTATTTTCGTTAAAAGACCCCAACTCCAAATTGTTACGTTGGAGAATAAAACTAGACGAATATGACTATACAATACTATATAAAAAGGGTAAATTAAATACAAATGCGGACGCTCTTTCCAGAGTAGAGATTCACACTAAAGAATTTCTTGACGACATAGACAAAATAATTTTAGACAAATCACAAGAAAATTCTAGACTTGACGAGATTATTCAAGACTTGAGAAATCTTGAACCTCATCATTCAAACTTTGACCAGGCATCCTTACAAGTACATCCCGACACTGATACTCTAAACGATTTAGAACCCCAAGATGAAAACGATGACGACACTGTACACTCAAATTCCGACGAAAATCCTATCGTAGGAATTCCAATTGCAGAATGTCCTGTTAATCACGGAATAAATCAAATTTTTGTAAGTTCGGTACTACATTCCCCAGCCATACCTAAAATAACAGTTCTTTTTGAAAACCGAAAACGAATCCATGTACAAATTTCTGAGTATAATTTCGAAAATGATGTGGTAAGATTTATAAAAGAATACGTATCGCCAGATACTGTATATCACATGTATTTCGAAAGTCCCAACATATACGAAAAATTTTGTAACATATTACATAAAAACTTTAAATTGCCTTTTATTAAATTGAAAAAATGTAACCAAAAACTACTGGATGTTACAAATAAAGACGACATAAAAGAAATCATACAAAACTACCACGAGGGTAAATCCAACCACCGTGGAATAGACGAAACAGTTATCAAAATCAAAGAAAAATACTATTGGCCAAGATTAAAAGATTCCGTGCAATCATACATTAACGATTGCGAAATCTGTCAAAAAAGTAAATATGAACGCAACCCCTTGCATATAAAAATGAATGTAACCCCTACAGCCACAAAACCCTTCGAAATTGTTCATATAGACACATTTACATTCGAAAAATCTAAATTTCTTACTATAATTGATAGCTTCTCAAAATATGCACAAGCTTACCCAATAGATTCTCTAAACTCTACTGAAACTGCTGACAACTTAATTAATTTCTTTTCGCATCATGGAACCCCCTATCAAATTACCGTAGATAATGGAACAGAATTTAAAAATTCTATAATTTGCGAACTTTTAGCACTACATAAAATAAATATTCATTTTTGCTCACCAAATCACCCTCAATCAAATGGTATGATTGAGAGACTACATTCCACTCTAATTGAACATCTCCGACTTCTCAACAACCAAGGGTTTCAAAATACCCCCGCAAAACTAAAAATGACATACGCAATCTTAGCTTATAACAACTCGATTCACTCTTCAACCAAATTTAAACCTATTGATGTATTGCAAGGACACGTAAGTAGTAACGACCCTTTCAGAATCGAAATTGATAAAATGTTATTGAATAATTACATTGATAATCATAGAGAACGAACCAAAATTTTGTATTCCAAAATTAATCAAGATCTAATAAATCGCAAAGATAAAATTATTGAAAAGGTCAATAAAAATCGCGAGGAACCCGATATGTTTGCTCCTCAACAAAAGGTTTTTGAAAAAAATATTGATAGACGAAAAAACGCTAATAAATTTAAAAAACCGGTAACTTTAAAAGTAGTTAGAAATACGAAGAAAACAGTAGGTACTCATACACAAGACAAAATTCACATGAATAATCTAAAACGCCCACTCAAAAACACGTATGATTTTAAAACTAAACAATCTTAATTTTCTTTAGATATTTTGGGACCCTCGGAGCCTCATCCAAAATTACAATGAAAAATCTGGAAAATAACTTTGGACTCATACCCGTCAAATTAGGAACAGCTAAAATAAAAGAAAGTTATTTTAATCTAATTCATTATTGTGACCTAAATCCGATAATTGTGGAAATTGATAAATTGAAAAATCATTCAAGGGATCTAAAAACTCATGCCTCAAAAAACATATATTATTCAAGCGACATTGCAAATTACTTAAAAATCTTAGCATTCACCGAAGAAAAAGTTGAAAGTAAACTAGTTGAAATTTTACCTCCTCCTTCAACTCATAGGACAAAAAGAGGACTCATTAATGGGCTAGGATCTATATTCAAAGCTATATCAGGTAACTTAGACTCCACTGATGGAGAACGGTATGAACTATTAATAAAACAACTCCAAGAAAATCAGAATAACATGGCCGTAAACATAAAAAACCAAAATTTGTTGTCAATTTCACTAATAAATAAATTCAATTTAACCGTTAATCAAATAATACATAATGAGGAAATTTTAAAAGAAAAACTAGAAAGAATCGCTTCAGTTGTAGAAACAACTATCGAGTTAGGAAATACAATAATAATAAAAGACACCCTTATTCAAATTATTAATATGTTGGAAATAATTATTTCAATATTGCAAGATATAGAAACATCTATATCATTCTCAAAACTCAATATTATGCACCCAACTATCATGAAAACCGCAGATTTATTTAAGGAATTACAAAAGATTCAAAGGAAATTAAAGGGCAGTCAATTGCCACTCATGGGCGAAGTTATGTCATCAGATCTGGGGGGGCTAAAGCCCTAGCCCTAGTCATATAATATATAATAGTTCTAGAGGTATACCTACTGAAGTTAAGTAAAAAAATTCTGGCGAATCTATGAAAATGGATAAAATATCATATATCGATTCTAAACAAAGTTTTGCAAAATTTCAATATTGTGAATTTGTAGATATCCATTCATGGTAAAAAACTAAATTTTACGACTTGCACTTGGAAAATAATGAATACTTCAGTTTTGATTTTGACATTAATACCATATAGATTGCAATTTGCTGGGGACTTTTTCGCAGATTTCATTTTTAACATAAACACTATCACATACTATAAGAAATAAACAAATTTAAAGCTAAAAAGTAAGAAAAACTCGAATTGTAATTGATACAAATTAAAATGTAAACAATGAACTCGTTGCCAAATGATGAACTGATTTTAAAACAAAATTAAGAAATGAACTCAAATTAAAAAAAAAATTAATATAATAAATCGGTTTTATAAAAAAGTCTTTAAATAAATATAGAGTATAATTACATATTACTATACACAAATTTTGATTCTTAAATAAAAGGTCTTATCCATTTCTTCAAGAGCTAAAATCCGACGACGTAGCGAAATTTTGCTACTTCTGGCAACAATGAACGATATCCTACTTATAGGGACCTTCTACAAATTTCCTCCAGAGGGCGTATCACTTAGCTTGAATCGAGAATAAAGATCCTTCCAATTATATCTTCTCAAGGAAGTGTAGGATTTGGAGTGGCTTCAAGTTAGGTAAATCTCCCTCTTCTATTTGATATGCTCATATGTATAGTGCCCTTGGATTCTGAATTGCTACACATTTAGTTAGAATGTGAATGAAGATTTTTTCCTCCTCCTCACAAAATCTGCACTATCTTCTACTACTCTCAGTTTACTAAGGAGTAATTTTAGTTGGCAATGTCCAGTAAGGATCCCTGTTACAAGTGTTCTCACTACTAGAAAAATGTATATTATGATAACAGCTTAAAATACAATCTGGCTAATGTGGAACACCCCGAAAGCCTTGCCAGACTCGTCTAAGGCAATCTCTTATTGAAATTTGCAATATCTCATTGTAATCCTTGTTTTAGACTAATTAAAAACTCGTATTATAAATTTTAGCAACATTTACTTATTACCTGTTTATTTATGTGATCAAAAGAAGCCATTAATAAATTTATTGACATGTTCACTTGAAACAAAGTAAAGAAGTTTGTGTGTACATGCACTGTGTAGGAATGGCACCCAGCACAGTCGCCATTGTGCCGGACACAACCAATTGTGATACAAAAACTTTTAAAAGTAGTTTCGCTGTCGGCTGCAGTTTCGGCCAGTTTTCCGCCGAAACTGAAACTGTAGTCGAAACTATTATTTAAAGCCAAAGTTGGCCGAAACCGTAACCGAACCTTCGGTCGGACACTACTTGTGAGTCTGGCAGGCCTCCGTAATTGTAATTGTCAGCCAGACGTGTATTTTCACTTACGAATATTTTGAAATTTATCCTAAGTAAATAAATAATAAATAAATAAATATGGTTTTATTGGCATGTGAAAATTACAAAATTAAAATAGTATAATTTATTAAGTAGATGGATAATGTTCTTAAAATATGCGTGAGTGTGCAAAAATTTACTGATAATAATTTAGGCACGTTTGGTATTGGGTAAGAAAGTTTTACACCAAACTATCCAAATTTCAAAACTTGACAGACATGCATTAAAACGACTAAAATCAAATTTCCAAAGGTTCTGAAAGTTACTTTGCCATACCACAGAATATAAAACATATGTTTTATATGCTGTGGCCATACCATGACCATTTGTCATATTTGAAGTCGTTTAGTTGACGCGAAAAACCTAATTATTATTTTACATAAAATAAATGTAGTGTATTTCTACCTAGTTATAATTGGTATTAAATAAAATATTAACCACTGAAACGGCAAATTTTTTATATGCATGAATGAGCTGCTCAACTGTCAAAAAAAAATTCAGTATAATTTCGTTCAGGGTACCCACCAAAAGAAAAATTTCCGGAAATTTTTCTGGTTGTCATGAAAGTGTTTTAAAATAAAAGCAGTTGATTGGCTATAAAATGGAGGTGTAAAATTATTATTTAATCTATCACGTGACAAATTTTCAAACCCGGGAAAATAAAAGCAAAAATATTATATTTTTTTCATTTAGAAGATATTACCAGACTCATTAGCCAATTTCGTAAATCAGCCAGACTTATTATTATAAACAGTTCATAATTGTATCAATTTATATGCTCAATTTTCTGCCACACTCACTTTCCACTATCTGAGATAATCCAAACTGCCATTTTTATAAGCTTTATGTTCTAGTTTAGTAAATGTAAAATAGTTATGACTGGGAAAATAAGTGTCAGACTCAAAAATTTTATTTTTTGTCACTAAGAGAACAGTTTATTTTTCATATACACCGACTGGAAAAATGAATACGAAAAAAATTCACTGCCTCCTGAACTAAATGTAAAATTGCAGAATCAAATTGCACGATTCTTTTTATTTTTTAATTTCTGATCTGAAATCTGAAATGTTTGGGTGGATGTGCGATAAATGTTCGAATTATTTTTGGGGGGGCTAATTTGGTTTTTGGGGGGGCTTAGCCCCCCCAAGCCCCCCCTTAACTTCGCCCATGTTGCCACTTGAAGTAACTTTAGAAAATATTTTGATATATGAAAAACTGATAAAAATCGACAGCTCCGTATTTAACAACAAAATAACTTATATAATTAAAATTCCCTTAACGACTATTGAAAATTTTTACTATTACCATTTGTACCCTGTACCAGTCGAGAAACAGGGTCAGTTAAAAGCAGTGATTCCAAAAAATAATTACTTAATAAAAGATAACTTCAATTACGCATTTATGAGCAAGCCTTGCCTTAAGCTACACCCAGCAACATCATATATTTGCGGCGAAACCACGGTGTACTATAAGGTGCATCAACTCCTATTTAAAAACAAATGAAAACGGCGATAAAACCGATCGTACTTCCTAGCCAAAATCCGCTAGGTTCGCTAGTGTCTATCCGGCGAGAAAGTAAATAAAAGATAAAAGTAGGAGCTGCAATTTAAAGTGTTGACAGATAAATATTTTTTTAAATCTTAAAATATATAAATCATGGTGGATCGTTGTGCTGTTTTTAATTGTGATTATGGGAGAGAGTCTTCAAAATATTAATAGCAGTTTTATAATGCCAAAAAACAGTTATACAGAATATGGTGCAAATTATTGGTGGTATGAAAATAAACATTAAACCCAAAAGTTCCATTTGTGAAAAACATTTTAATGCAAATTATGTTATCCGTGAAAAAGTGCTAAGAAATCTACTAGGAAACGTTATTTTTCAAGTAAATATGTTTAATGTCTACGTTTTAAATGATTGTAGGTTATGTAAATAGGTTATTCAACTTTGTCTTTTCTGTAATAAAAATAATTATTAGTATAAAGTTTTACTATATAAATATTTCGTATTATTTATCCTGTCTCCTTGGTACTAATAATGTTATGACTTGGACCCTATTATAATGTGTTCATGATATAAATTTCATATACACAAGGTACCTATTTATTTTGATATTTTTCTGACCCTGCGAATAAATAAAATCTTTGACTTATTCCTTTTAGCCTGATTATAATGCTAGAAAGTTGTATCTGGTTATAAGAATCAAATAGATACTATGATAAATTTATTTTACTTGTAGCCTTTTTATTTTTAAGTGTTCAAATATACATTTGTTTAATAATAATCATCCCCAAATGTGTTTTGTTCCAGTTCTTTAAATGTATTTACTAGGTTTTTATAGAAGCACTGATTTTAAATTAATAAAAATTTGAGCTGTAAGTGTAAGAAATATTTAAGATTTTTCAATTCTGTATTTTTATAGGAGTTAATAATCCCTTTAAGTAAATAAATGTAGTTCGGGGTCGTAGATGTTGGTAATTTGTGTATTTAATAATTTGTACATACACTGGTTAATAATTTAAACAATGTTTTTTCTGATGTACCTAATAATTATTTAAGGTTATCTTGTAGTTGAGGAGTCTAGAAATCCGCATATTCACACCACTCTGAAGTCTAGAATTTGACACAAATTTGAAGTTAAAAATAACGATCGTATTACTTGAAAATCTACAGAATTTTTTTAATTTTTAATCGATGTAAAAATTGGTAAATACATGATAAAAAGTAAAAGTTATTTCAAATAATTAAATATAACTTTGCAACTATATGTTACGATTCCAACTATCAGAACTAGCCAGAACAAGAATGGTGCATTTCCAGACCCTTCAATTATAAGATTACCATTATTTAATGTGCAGCGCAAATATAAAAAAAAAACTACCTAAAAAATGCTGTTCCTTAATATTTATTTATTGATAAGTTATAGATACTATGTATTTGAAATTCGAAGTAATCATTATGACAGCAGTGTTCTTCTTATTGTATTCGAATTCTAACACAAATAAAACATCTCATTAAATTTTTGTTAAATATATTAATTTATTAATTTTACATTAGAAAGAAAATTAACAATACACACAAAATTATTTAAAATTAGAAATAAATACAATTTACACATTTCCCATTATTACACTTTTACTTACTTAATTTATTCATTTCTTATATTAACAATTCACATTAATAATATAGTTCATTATGTAATTGGAACTCATTTTATAATTTTACTAATTATTTTTTTATATTTATTTGTGGAAAATTAAATATTAAATAAAAGCATAGGAATTGTTCTATTAGATAATAGCAGTAATGAAAAAATAAGTAGGAAAATTTCAAATGTATAGTTTCCAGATTTATTATGAGTTTTTCATAATAATGTACTCAATAAGTAGGTTTATTATGTTCGCTTGTACACATCACAGTTAGCATCAGACAGTAACAAACCTGACAACACTTCCGATTTCAGAAAAACATTACAACAATTTGTTTTACATTATATATTTCAATAATGTAATATAATAATCATTTATATTTAATTAATGACAAGGTTTACTTTTTAAATAAAACTATATGAGCCCTGTCCCGTTTCAATTAGCACACTTCTCAAATTTATAGTGACTGTCACTACAAGAACAAATCATACATAAATCTGATAAATTCTTTTTTTTTTACCCTTTCACTTTCATTAAAAAAAATACCATTGTAGTAGATTGTATGTTTTCTTTGTTTATTTTAAGTAAATTAAAATTTTTTCATAGTATTTTTTATTACTCCAAGACATAACGTCCCTGTTCAGGGACATTACAAAAACATTTACTATGAAAATAATTTTTTTATAATATTAATCTTTAAAAGTAATGCAAATAAAGTAAATAAACCAAAAAGAAAAAAGACAGTGTCCCTCTGGAGGGACAAATACACTGAAAGGGTTAAATATTTACAAATTTTCATGAGTGTTTCATCACCTTTAACTTTGATAACGGCAATAATTCATTAAAACATTGTATTTACAAGTTCTTGAAAATCTTACGTGCAGGGAACCTACTCCATATTTCTAGATTACCCATTTGCTTTAATTCTGGCAGTGATCTTGTGGGTGCTGCACGCCTCTGCTTAAAAATTATCACCCCATATACAAAAAAGCATCTTTATTAAATGAACAAGAAACTAAAAAAAAAATAAGCATTATTAAAAACTACAAAAAGTGCATAATTTGAAAATCCATATTCAAGCTTGAGATTTGTAAAATTAAAAAAATTCCAAATACACATTTAACTTGTTCAATTATGTATTGAATAAAAGGTCTGTTCCAACAATGATCAGAAACAAACCACTGGGTAGTACACAATTTTGCAGTATCGATAAACTACTGTGCAGAATCCTGATGTCAGTAACTCATTTCTGAACATTGTTGGAACAAACCTAAAGTAAATCGAAACCACTTAAAAACAAGCACAACATGTATACTCGAGCATAATTTTTAATTCCTATCAAAATTTTTAATTACTGAATATTTTGTTCGTTATATTAAAATTTAAAAGTTCTTACTCTTCATTATAATTATATTTTTTATTTTCCCTATATACCTACATACTATCTCTAACATTTTACAAATTTGATGCATAATTAAAGATTTCATCTAGCATTGCAGCATTTTTTAGAATATTATTTGATAGAACATAGTAGTAACTGCCAGTTAAAACTTTATTTCTAGTATTTAGTTTAGGTAACAGAGATAACGCTTGGAACAGAAAATACATACTTTTGTTAATTCAGAATTTTTAAATGTTGTTTTATATTATAAATCTTTCTAGGTATCCTATATCATTTTTTTTATAATTTTCAACCAAAACTGTTTATATTTAATAAGGTTTATGCTCTAAAACTCACTGTTCTTTTAATGGCAGATTTTTTAACCTCTGAGTAAAGTTAGGTGTAAGTATAATCTATAGCCTAATCAGCAAGTAGTTACTTTCAACTTTATTCAGAGGTAAAAACCTGGCCTTTAATCTTAATATAATTGTGGAGGATGGAGACATTTGCTAGGGATTAGGGAATAACGAAGATCTGACTACTATAATGACACTTGCTAAAAACTGTATAAGTTCTATGTACATGCAGATAGAACCATGTGAATAACTTTAGTGCTTCAATAACACAACATTGATAATTAACAGATGAACATATTGGTCACAAAAACAAATTAAATAATATATTCATTTCTCCATGATATATTCTACCAATCTCATTTTTTCCAAAAAGTACAGTTACAACCTTGTTGTTCTTTGAGATGTATTTATTACTGATACTTATTAATAAAAATAATAATAATTGATATAGGTACTTACTGATCTTTGGAAACATATATACTCCAGTCCAGTATAATGCTATTTCACAGAAATGTTTGTAATTCCAATCACTATGTATGGATTTGATTATAGTAGGTATAAAACTAAATGTTTATTGAATATCTTTAATCTGGGCAATGAAAATCACAAAATTAACTTTAAAAATAATAAGCTTCAATCTGAGTACCATAGTTAAGTTCCACTTCTTCATTTTATAATCAGTAACCCACTGTATTGCTGTTTTTGCCAAAGCCAAAGGTAATATTTGAACACAAAACAAAATCAGCTGTTTTTTATAAACACCCCCATTTCACTTATTTAGTAGCAAGTCTCTGGTAGCAACTTGTAACTTAATTGGAGCATATTTATTAAATCTTGAACACTTTTTTTGATCGTATAAACTCACACATCAGTGCAGCTTGTTTAAAAAAAAAAACACTTATAAGCAACCATCAATAACAATAAACTTATTTGTTGACCATTAATTTTTTCATCTGTACTCCTTCTGATAGTTTTGTCATTTTTCATTTCATATAAACTCGAATTTTCACCATAGAAGAACTATTTTTATGATTGCACTTTTTTGACAGATAAAAAGATTGCCGCAATTTTCCGCCGTAACGACACTAGCGAACCTAGCGGATTTTGGCTAGGAAGTACGATCGGTTTTGGTATGTTTTTTTCAGAGAGTTGAAACACCTTTATAGTACGCCGTGGGCGAAACTAACCTCCAAGGGATCAAGAAAGAAAATCCATGCGAAATAGCCCTCTTAAATATCCAAAACACCTCCACATGTCAACAAACACGAATCACAACAAAACAAGCTTTGTTCGAAAGATTAGATCGAACAAATCAATGGATAGCAACTTTCCCATCAAAGGAACCAATCACCCTTCAATGTCATGATCAAACAGAAGTCATTGAAGCCATAGGCAGTTACCTCATTCAAATTCCAGTCGGCTGTTCAGTGACCACAAAACAGAAAAAAACCGCAAATGAAGAAAACTTTCAAACTTCAAGTCAACCCATGTTGTTTCCCGAACTACAATTCCAAAATTCTGAATCGTCAAAATTAAATCTCAATCTTGAATTAGAAGAAATTAATCTAGATGGACTACACAAAATTAAATCAAAATTCGTCGAAAATGAACCAATAACCAAGTTCCAAGGAGTGCGCTACACCCCCAGTATATGGACAATATTTATGTATTGTTTTTTGGCCTTACTAACAGGAGTTTTTGTTGTTAGAAAAATCTCAACCTATCGTAAGCCAGTAAATCAAGAAGAAGTACCAGTAGACCATACCACCGTTCAACTCCAACATAAAGTTTTCAATATCTTTTGACATTTTTGGCCACATCATGATTTCGCGTGCTCGTAATTTACATTTTTGCATACCAAAATGAGCTGAATGAATTAACTTAAGCATATCATTCCTAAGTTTAGAAGGAACAATGATCTTAATATTAAAGACAAGCAAATTGTCAGAAATATTAATGTTTTCTTTTAAATTATAATAATATTTTAATTCTGAAGTTAACTTTTTATCAGAATTTGGCCATTTTGTCAAACAAAAAGTTTTAACTTGAGATAAAATCAGATCATTGTCAACTGATTTTTGAAATATCATTTTCTTTTCTTTGCTCATAGGAACGGATAAAGATAAAGCATGAACTGTATATTCTAATTCAATATCGAGTGGACTATCTGTTTTTATGAATGATCTACTCAATGCATCAGCTACATACATTTTTGATCCAGGTAAGTATTCAATTTTCAAGTTATACTTTTGTAATTTAAGTAACATTCTTTGAAGTCTTGCACTAACATCATCAAGATTTTTCTTAAAAATGGGTATCAGTGGTTTATGATCTGTTTTTATCACAACCTCTCTACCATAAATCCAGTAATGAAATTTTTCACATGAAAATACAATGCTAAGAAGCTCTTTTTCAATTTGAGCATATTTCTCTTCAGCTTTATTAAGAGATCGGGATGCAAATGATACCGGATGCTCATTTTGCATCAAACATGACCCGAGACCTTTGCTATATAAGCATCTGTTTGTATTTCTATAGGTTTATTTGAATCAAATGTTTTTAAGATAGGTTTATTTGTGATTAAGGTTTTAAGAAAATCTACTTCTTGCTGATGTATATCTAGCCATTCGAACTTTGTATCATTTCGGGTTAGATTACGTATGTTATATGTTAATTGGGAAAGATTTGGTATAAATTTTGAAAAAAATTTAAAGAGTCCTACAATTCTTAGCAAGTCTTTTTTATTTAAAGGATTTTCGATAGCTAAAACAGCTTCAATATTTTTTTGAGACGGTTTTATGCCATTTTTTGAAATGACTTGGCCTGCAAAATTAACTTCATTTAATTTGTACTGTAGCTTATCAAAATAAAATTTTATATTATATTTAAGAGCTTTTTCAATAACATTTTTAAAGGCTATATCGTGTTCTGCCTCATCAGTTCCAGATATAATTATATCATCAAAATATACATTTACATTTGGGATATCACCAAATATTTCCATATTTTTTCTTTGAAAAATTTTTGGTATACTACTTAAACCGAATGGGACCCTGTTAAACTTGTACTGTCCAAATGGGGTATTAAATGTACACAGATCTGAGCTTTTTTCTGATAATTTAACTTGCCAGAATCCATCTTTCATATATATATAACTGAAAAAATGATTTTTCCTTCTAAACTAGTCAAAATAGTATCATATTTTGGAATAATGTAGTGTTCCCTACAAATAAATTTATTAAGAGGCTTGGGATCTAAACAGAGACGAAGAGAACCATTGAGCTTTTCCACAATCATTAAAGAATTCACCCAATCAGTTGGATAATCAACCTTGGAAATTATGTTTTTACTTTCGAGATCATTTAAAGCTGATTTTAATCTGTCATGTAAAGCTAATGGTACCTTTCTCTGTGTTTGGATTACAGGTTTAGCATTATCTTTAAGTTTAATATCAACTACACCTGGCATACAGCCCAATCCTTGAAAAATATCTTGAAATTTATCAAATAATACATTTTGAGTTTTAGGTAAAGGTTCATTATCTAATAAAATTTTATTTTGAACAGAATCAATTCTGGAAATCATTTTAAATTTAATGCAATTATTTAACCCAAGTATGGGTTCAGAGTTATCTAACTCTACAACTAAGAAATTTACATTTTTTGTTTGATTTTTATAGTTACAGGATAATGTAACATGCCCTAGAGGCTTTGACATAAAGTTACCATATGAAATGATTGTTATTAAGGTTGGGATAATCTGTCTTTTGTCAATATGTAACCTATTTAAAAAAATATGAGGCAAAATGCTCGCTTCAGCCCCTGTGTCTAGTTTAAATTGAATGTAGACATTATTTATTTTAATTTTTTCATACCAACAAGACTTATATGAGTAAAAAGTTTGTTTTTGTTCACAAATAAATATAGAATCTTCTTTATTTTCACTACTTACAGATGTTTCTCCAATAGACTGAACATTAACATCATGTGATACCTGTATCTCAGATGTATTCTTCGGATTTGTATCATATTCTTGTTTATTTGACCTAAAATAACCTTGATGCGAACTGTTACCTTGATTTGTGTATCTCTTTTGTTGACCTTTATCCTTGAAAAAACATAGATTCGCATAATGACCTTTCCTTTGGCATATTGCACAAGTTTTATTGTATTCAGGACATTGCCGTGGTTCATGTATACCATCACACCTCGTGCATTTATTGCTTGACATTTTTGTAACATATCCTCTGTATTTTAAAGCATTTACTTCTTGTGTTTTTTCAGAACCATTCAATAATTCCACATGTTTCATTGTAACCTCAATACTGCGACAGTATTCTTGTATCTTATCCAGGGTCATTGAGGGCTCTCGCAACAAGTGTCTTTGAACTTGCTTGTCAGATACTCCTAAGACCATTCTGTCTTTAATCATTCTGTCTGAATAACTCGTTTTACATTGATCGTGTTCACATATAAATACACAATTTGCTGCTTGTTTTTTTAGTTCTGTTAAAAATGAGTCAATATTTTGCCCTTCCTTTTGTTGTATGTTATTAAATTTAAATGTTTCCATACTGACATTTCTTTTTGGTAAAAAATTATCATCAAAGCAAGATAAAACATCATCTAACTTGCTAGTTTTTGCTTTGTCAAAAGTGTTAAATATATCCAAACATGATTCACCCAGAATATTAAGAAGTAAAGCTACCTTTACCTTTTTATCTGCTGTATTTTTGCTTGATGCTAGCAAAAATATCTCAAATCTCTGCTTCCATTTAGGCCATCCATTTGGCTCCTGAATATTAAAGGCTTCTGGAGGCTTAAAGTACTCCATTTTCGATTGATTTTCTAATTTTATTTGCTTTATATTGATAATTTTTTTGGAGGGAAATGTGTTTTGACCTAAGATAATATAATAGCAGATAGGCCACCACTGCATAAAGTTATACAATATTAATGTCGCTATCATATAATCAGTATCTCTCTTTCTAATGAAGGCTTTCTCACTCGTTTTTGAATTCTCAGCAGTAGCGTACCGTAAAACAATTTCGCTGGGTCATTTTAAATGCGAAAATGTTGACCAAGTAGAATATAAAATAAAATGTTTTAATGAAGTGAAAACAAAATATGACTTTTTTGTTATGAATATAATATTAATAACAATTACTTTTAACACCACAACACGAACAAATTTAAATTAAACACTGGAATAATTGTCTGAGAAAAGCTGACAAATACAAACAAAGCGATAGAGATATTAATCTATTTCTCTCTAATTAGAATTCTCGACCATATTATCATGGCGACACAAACATTGTTTACTGTCCTCGCTTTACTACTTACTTACTCTGAGGTTTTGACGAACCTCTACTTTCTCCTCAATTTTTTTATATTTTCGGCAACACACCGGACACCATGTTTTACTTTATATTTATTATATATTTCTTCAACTTTATATTGGTTTATTCATAATTAAAAGACACCTTATACTTTAATAAGATTTATTACTTTTTATCATGGGATGTCTGCTGGCACGCTTCATGCACGTTAGACATACGACACTGTTCACACAGAACACTGTTCATGCCAACCTACAAACATGACTACCAACATATAAAATATAACAAGTTGTGTTGCCAACTTGAAAATAGAGAATGCCGCTAAAAATATAACACGATTTGAAAAATCGTTTTTTAAAAAAAAATATTTTTTATTTAAACAGAGTTATAATTATGTCTTTATTAAATGAAAGCTAACATCAGACTGAAAAATGTAAAAAATAATCATTGTTAACACATGTATGCTGATAAAAGAAACTTGATCTGCCGGCTGGTGGGATTCTTAGAATTTCTGGGCATCTCGGCAGTTTCTGTGATATAATTCCTCCCTTCCCAGAGATATCCATACAGGGTGTGGGTCGTTATTCGTCTTCTTCGGTATTGATATTGAAAGTGGCTTGTTGGGTGGCAGGTATTATCAATTTTTGATTTCTGGACGTCGATTGCCTAATCTTGAAAAACATGATGATGAGGGCAACAACACCCAATGTCCACAGTGGCGTATACCACAGATGGGTATTGTTTGAAGGGGGTTGAAGACTTATTTGACGAATTCGATTTTGTTCCTCCTGCAATAGGTGGATCTTGTCGAGGGGTATTTCATTAATATCGATTTTTCTGAAATGATTTTGACTGACTTTATTTATCTTAATTTCGGGTAGAAGTAAAGGCTGTCCATGAATAACGTCGATGCTATTTGAGTATCTGTTCTTCGGGGTTTGGAAACTGCAACCCTTTGATACTTCCATAAAATAGGTACCTTTTAAAACTGCGAGATCTGACTTTGCACAGCTGATTTGGATCTTGGTTTCTCGAGGAAATACTGCAATATAGTGGGCAGAATTGATTGGTTCGATTACCTCAGAACTGATTTGGATTGGAGTAAGTTCACACGCAGGAGAGTCTTGATTATTCAATTGTAATATTTGGTGGATACAATCATCTGCATTAGCTTTGGCAATAAATTTCATGTTTGTGCAAAAATATAATGAGTTCAGATTTTTGCATTCTTCGTCCTCGTACTCATAGTTATTTCCTTGTATTGCCAGAAAAGATTTGGAGGGGATAAGGATAGAGTTATTTTGGGTAGGTATTGAATAGAGGTGAAAGTAAGAATATATTTCTGGATAGGTTACAGGAAAGTGAATCACAAATACTATCCGATTGTTAGAATAATAAGAGTCTACTGTAATAACTTCATAATATTTATAAAAATTTTGTGGATCGGCACCGAACAATAAGTTACTTTCTGAATATGACTTTAATAGCAATTTTATGATAAATTCTAAATCTTCTATTTTTAAAATGCTATAGTGAACTGTTTTAAATCTCGCAAATATTATTGAGTTTTCTAAATTATTTAAGATTTCATTTAAAATTTTGAGAACTGCATGTACCTGGTCTAAGGCGTTTATTGCTAAAAAATATCCGGAAAAGTCGTTTACGAATTTTTCTAGTTCGTTATTTTATCATTAATTTTTTGAGCCATTTGTATTTCGTTTTGCTTTATTAAAGATAGACTTTTGTTGTAATCATCGATTATTTTAGTAGTTAGGGATATCTGTTTATTTAGTGTATTTGCTATATCTTTTTGATTTGAATTTAGTAAGACAATAGCGTCGTCGTATCTTTTGCCGTCTTCGGCGTCTAGGTTTCCCGAAATACTTTTAAATATTGTACCTAGACCGTTTAAGATTCCTCTTTTAAGTCTCTTATTAGAATGATGGTAATTTAATTTTTCTTTGCATTGTTTTATTTCAAAGGAGATTGAATTTATGTTATTTTTAAGTTCGGATGTGAATACCGCATTTTTATTTTCAATTGTTAAAATTATATTTTCGAATTGATTATTTATTTTAACAAGTTCGGTTTCGATAGGGTCTAAATCAAAATAATGGATAAAAGAATGGTATGTGGATTGTAATTTAGCATATCCTAATTTATAGGGTAATATTCCAGGGTTGGATTCCAGACTCGTGATTCTAATTTCTTGGGCTGCGATAATCGTAGCCATGATGAGGAGAATGCTGTAATAGTATATTTTTTGATTAGATAAAATTTTTTTAAAATTATTTTTATAAAGTGTAGGAAAAACTTTTTCAAATGAATTCGGATCTTTTTGTTTTTTTATTCTATTTATTTTTACTTTGGGACGCTCTTTCTTTTTAAGATGACGACAACCGAATTGTAGACCATCTTTTTTGCGTGCTACAGATTTGTGGTACGCGAGGGTGACAGGATCATACGTTAAAGGGTTGTGAAGGGCTTCATTAGTTTTTTCTAATTTTTTACCATTTTGTTTAGTTATAAGTTCATTATGTCTTTTATAAATTCCGATAGTCATTTCTTTGTGATCTATCTTAATTAGATCATTAATTTCATGTTTGTCGCAATTATCTATAATGGATTCATTAGTAAAGTTATAGCTTTCAAAATTATTCTCAACTGGAATACATTTAATTGGGTATAATACAGTAGAATTTATTTCTTCGTTCGAATTGTTATAAATTTCGTCAGTTGCCCAACCGTTCATTGAAAATGTTAATGTACTCGGTATTGTACAATTACCGCTAGTTTGCTCTGGCACTAATATTTCTCTGGATTCAATAGTAACGGGGATTTTTATCCGCGAAACAGAATTTCCAGGCAATAGTTTCGGTTTTATTTCTATTGGCGTGGAATTAAAGTAATTAATTGGCAAAGAAATATTATTATTTGAAATTATTTGAGCATTTGGCAAATCAATATGAATATTCAATGAATTTAATAAATATATTCCTAATAGTCCATCAAATATGCAATTAAATTTATATACAACAAATTTTATATTCTGTTTTGTTTGGAATTCTGGGAATGCCGGAATGGTTACTGAAAAGTTATGATTGGAAGAGCTAAAAGCAGTTGAAATAATAAATGGTTCCTTTATTTTAATTTTTGAAAAGTATTTATCAACAGCTTCTGGAGATAAAAATGATCGAGTTGCCCCGGTGTCTAATAAAAGTTTTAATGGTGGGTTATTTATTTCAATATAAGGTAATTGTCCTTTATCAAGTGAATTATAAAATTCTATCATGGTTTCGGATTTGGGAGGCTGGGCTCCTGAAAATTTTGGTAATTATCGCCAGAAGGAGAGTCTACAATTTCGTATTCGCAATTGCTGCTCACAAAATCGATTGAATTATCTGCCAAATCACAATGTTCGACATTATTTAATTCTTCAGATACCCATCTACGATTTTGGGGTAATTGATTTCTGGAATTGCCAGAAATTTGACGGGAAGTCGTACTCATTGGAGTAGGCCTAGGTGAATTATTTTCATTAAAATTAGGATTTGGTTCCCAAACGTTTTGTTGAGGTTCAAAGACCTGTCGGTTTGTGAAAAATCTTTGATTAGCTACTGGTCTAGGTTGAATGTTTACAGGACCAGTAGGAAATGAACCTCTATGATTACTATTGTTATTATTTCTATAATAGCTAGTGCTAGGTTGATTAAAATTTGTTTGTTGGTTATTATTAAAATTTTGATTTCTGTTAACAAACTGATTGTTATTGTTTAGGCGATAGTTTTGAATAGTTTTATTAGAGTTATTCTGTCTATGTTGGTGGTTGGGGCTTTTTATTGAAATTTGAGAGTTATTTGAATGCGCATTTTGTAAATATTTAATATTATCCTCTTATAAAATTAATTGCTTCGAGCAGTGTTTTGGGATCTTTGGTACGAACCATGATACCATAAGGATTTCTTAACCCAGCTAAAAATACTTGAAGAGCTTGTTCGTTATATGATTTCTGTTTAAATTTTCTTATATCTAAGTTGAGTTTCAGTTTGGTATAAGCTCTCGTACGAATCGGTCGCGCATAGGTAAATACGTAGCTGAGAAATCGAAAAATTTACGGATACCGGTAAAGTGTTAAATACACGTAAAAAACTTTTAGTGATCAATTAATTAGTACTTTAAAAATATTTAATGAGTGTTCAACAAGGGGGGAAACCCCCTGACCCCGGCACAACGCCCCCTTTAACAGAAAGAATGGAAGATGAAGACATGGATCTGAATGGATTTTCCCCAAATAGAACAGCTATATTACAAAATAATTCTACTGTAAGTACACCTAAGGAAAAAAAGAACAGGAAAACAATACATCCAAAAACATAGATGAAGGAAAAAAACCAAAACAGGTATTTATGTATAAACAACACGACAGCGGCCCATTTCATGTATATGTGGAAAATAATCAAGATAAATTTACAGGTAGAATAAATGCATTAAAAATAGGAGACTTGATTCTAACAAATTTCCCCGAATTAGATAATAAAATTTTGAGTATCGATTCGATCGGCAGAAATAGAATTAGGATCAAAATAAAAGACTACAAAAACGCTAACTACCTTATCAGTCAAAAAAACAACAAAATATTCGTAGAAAATAACATTGAAATGTACATTCCTAAATTTATAGTAACTAGACAGGGCGTTATTCGTGATATAGATCCCGAATTTTCGGAAGAATGTATTAAAAATAAAATTAGAAATTATGATAGATATTGTAATCTCGAAGTTTTAAATGTGAAACGAATTAATAGAAAAGTCACAAATGACGGAAAAATAGAATTTGTCCCCACAAGATCGTGCGTAATTAGTTTTAAATCGCAAACCCTACCCAAATGTGTAACGATTAATAAAGTTTTAAAAGAAGTTGAACCATATAAACAAAAATAAGTACTGCTTTGTTTTAATTGTCTGAGATACGGACATTTAGGAAAGCAGTGCAATTCAAAAGCTAGATGTAACAAATGTAGGGAACAACACAACTCAAATGATTGTAAAGAAACAGAATTCACAACAAAATGTTTCAGTTGCTCCGGGGATCATTTCACCACCAATCTTAGCGCCTGTCCAGAATTCAGTAGACAAAAATTAATTAAAGATTCCATGTCCACAACAAATATAAGCTATCACGATGCAAATAAACAAATACCTAGGAATTCTTATGCAACAGTCGCCTCAAACATAGAAAATAAAATAATAGGTCCAGGACAGACAAATAATCATGTCTCCAATAATTATTTAACAAATATTGATACCCCTGGCTCCAGTTATAACAATTCTCAGACCTCCCAAAGTCATCAGACAGTCTTACAACACTTTAATAAAACCAATCACTCACCAATCACACCTAAGGGTAACAAAAGGCAGAGACCAAATAGCCCGGACCCTACAAGTATTGCGCGTAGAGAAATTATTTCACAGTATACAAATCCAGGTCCCATTACAAGCATTTTAAGAAACCCAAATTATATTTCAAACTTAGTACCGATTAATAGTTCACAATCAGACAGAACACCAGAAATAGAACACAACTTAGTAAAAGTTATTTTAGAATTAGTAACTAATATTTTACAGACAATTAGAGAAACAAATAACTTTAATGTATCAGTTAATGACTTAAAACAAATAATTAGTACACAATTAAACGTAAATATTTCTGACCGTTCTGAAAATTTACCAAATTCGCAGACATAGATAGGAAATTCAAGATTTTGCAGTGGAACTGCCGATCGGCGGTTTCCAACAAAGGAAATCTTGAATATCTTCTCTATAAAAACAATGCAACTCTTGCACTTTTATCAGAAACTTGGTTCAAGCCAGGCATATATTATAACTTTAGAGGATTCAATACAATCCGTGCAGACCGTAATGACGGATACGGCGGCGTAGCTATATTAATTAAAACAAATATTTTATACAACGAGGTACAAATACAAAAACCCGTAGGCATCGAATGCACTTGTATTTCGATCAAATCATTACCTAATAATAAACTCCTGTACATTGCCTCAGCTTACATCAAACCTAGAACCCGGATAGAATTGCAAGATTGGATAAACTTCTTAGATAATATCCCGAAACCATTTTTACTAACTGGCGACTTTAATGCCCACAGCCTCGCCTGGGGATGCGACTCTAACGATATCTACGGGAACACATTATCCCAAGCACTTAATTAATGTAATCTCATATACTCAAATGACGGTTCCTCAACCCTTGTGACTCTGGGCAGTAAAGTCGCGATTGATGTATCAA
Organism: Psylliodes chrysocephalus; assembly: GCA_927349885.1. Taxonomy (NCBI): domain Eukaryota; kingdom Metazoa; phylum Arthropoda; class Insecta; order Coleoptera; family Chrysomelidae; genus Psylliodes; species Psylliodes chrysocephalus. The sequence continues at coordinate 4,508,319 of OV651835.1, forward strand.
TATGCACCCAAGATATTACACAATATTTTTCATGGGCAGTCATAAATGATCCTCATGGATCAAATCATCTACCCATCATTATGAACTTCACCATAACAAATTCCTACAAAAGCTCAATAAATACAAACCATAACATCTGGTCACTAAAAAAAGCCGACTGGAATAAATATTACTCAACTCTGGAATCCAGAACAGTTGCAAATAACTACAATGAACTAATTGACAACATAAATGCAGCAGCACAAAATGCAATTCCAAAGAAAAGAACAAGCATTAACATCCATCAAAATCAACTTCCAAAACCCTGGTGGAATGACGCATGTAACACTGCAGCTGAGAAAAGACGAGAAGCATTTAGAATATATAAATATAATCCGAACAGTGCAAACTTAATTGATTATAAACGACTCGATGCAATCGCAAAGAGAACTTTTAAACAAACAAAAAGAGAAAAATGGATCAACTATTGCGAGAAATTAAACCAAAACACACCCATTACAGAAGTATGGAAAAAACTAAACAGCTTTAAAAATAGAAAACAACAAAATAATCCTCCGACTGACCCAGAATCCGCGTGGATAGAAGAATTTCATGCAAAAATCTCACCAGACTGGGTACCTCAAATGAACCAACACAGCGTAGTACCTAGAAATAATTTACACCTTTTAAAATCATTTAGCAGTTGGGAATTAGAACGATCTCTGAAACAATCAAACAACACCTCTCCAGGTAAAGACAACATATCTTACTCTATGATTGCAAATTTATCTAACGAACACAAAAAATCACTTTTAAATATATATAATTCCATTTGGAGTGGAGGATCTCCTATACCGGAAAGTTGGAAAGAATACATTGTTTTACCAATAAAAAAACCTGGAAAACCTCCGGATCAAGCTAACTCGTACCGACCCATAGCACTGGCATCATGCATTTTGAAAACCCTAGAACGTCTAATAAAAAACCGTCTTGAGCACTGGCTAGAAAGAGAAAAGATAATTCCTGAATCACAATATGGATTTCGAAAATCTAGGTCTACGCTCGAAGCTATTACAGCACTAATATCAGATATCCAGACAAATTTCACATATAAATTTATCACAGCAGCTGCATTTTTAGATATAACATCAGCATTTGATAATGTAAACCTGGATATATTACATTCAAAAATGATATCTATTGGCATACCAGCACAACTATGTTTATTTATAAACTCAATGTATACAAATATTCTTAAAAATTAATCAAGAGCTTACCACATCAAGAAACTCAAGTGTAGGACTTCCACAAGGTAGTATCTTAAGCCCACTCCTATATATACTATACACAATAGACCTAGAGAACACTTTAAGCAACACTAAAATTATACAATTCGCTGATGACATCGTTATATATTCTAAAGGTAAAAATGTTGAAACATGCCAAACGAACCTACATGGCAGTTTCCTAAAATTACATAAATGGCTTAATGAAAACAATCTAACTCTCTCGGAAAAAAAATCAGAAATTTGTTTATTCCAAAGAAGTAGAAACGCACCCCAAAACCAAATTCGACTAGGACCATATTTAATTCCAAACAAAAATAGCATCAAATATTTAGGACTATACTTGGATAGGAAATTATTGTGGAAGGATACTATCCACCAAACTATAAAGAAGTCAAAAAACGCAATAAACATCTTAAGAGCCTTTTGTCGAACTAAGTGGGGAGCAGATCCGAATATAGCCTTAATGTTCTATAAAACTATGGTAAGAAGCATTTTAGACTACGGCAGTCATTTATATGGTTCTGCAGCCAATATACACCTAAAAAAAGTTGAATCGCAAAAAAATAAATGCCTCAGAATAAGCCTAGGATATCTTAAATCTACCCCAATAAACATAATGGAAGCCGAAGCTATTGAACCACCACTACAACTCAGAAGACAATACATAAGCCACAAACTTATAGCCAAAGCAACTTCAAGAAACGCAACCTACCTAAACTCCATTCATAGCCTTTCAATATTAACCCTAACTCATCCATATTGGCGAACTAAAACGACCCCTCTATTTGTAGAAAGTTATACCTACCTGTCGAACTTTAGAAGTTGTATTTATTCCAACAGCATACTTCCTTATTATTCAGAAGATCTACATGTCCTTTTTTCCCATAAAATAGAGACTTACCAGCTTACGATAACAGAAAACTTTATCGAAACCATAAATTCGAAATGGCCTGGATATCATTATATATATTGTTACTATATAATAAAACTTATGCCATTATTATTATTCTTATTATTGTTGATTTTTATAGTTAAAATATATTATAAATATTAAGTAGTAAGTATTTGTTGAATATAAAATATTTGCCTGAAAGTTAATATCTCAATGTTGTCGAATGTTTATAAGAATGTTGCGTTGCTATCGCTGACGAAGCACAAGCCGATGTAACAAGACGAGACAAAGAATATTTCGAAGGGAGAACTTCTTGAGCGCTTGGCACGCAATTATTTCAGTGGAAATAAAAAACGAATATTTTTAAAACAATTTATTGTCTTATTATGAACTCCTTGTAATAGTTCAGAAGTAGGATTATAGAACTGTTATTTTTACTTTTGCTACTGAAAGTGAGTTGTTTCGTGTCCGAAAAATGAGTGAGATCGGGGAAAGTGATGACGAAGTGCGTCAAAAACAAGTGTATGACGATTTAATCGAAAAACACATTAAAAAACAAATTACGGCCGCTATAAAAAGAAAACTCGATGCCGACCCGAGACCCTCGACTAGTGATTTAGGAGATTTGGGCAATAATCAATATGACGGTGTTGCCACTGAAAAATTTACTGTTAAAAGTGATATATTTCCACCATTTGACTCCGATGATCGCCAGCTCACTGTGGTATTATGGCCTGATGAGCTATATGCAGGTTTTATTGCCCCCATGGATAACTACCAAAGTCCGCAGAAGAACACCATGATATATCACCCCGAAAAAAGGCAGAAAATCGAATGTTACATTTGTGGAAAGTTGGGTCATTATGCCAAGGACTGTTGGAACCGGAACACACCATCTTCCTCAAAACAAGGAGGCCCAGGACCGTCCCGATGTGCAGTATGTCGTATGACCAACCATGCCACCAAGGATTGCTTCAAACTGCGAATTGGACCAACCCAAAAGCAGGATCTGAAACGATGTGAAGTTTGTAAGAAAACGGGACACCGTGGAGAAAATTGTTGGCATAAAAAAAAGAACGTCGAAGGTGTTAACACTTTAGGGCAAGTACAAAATGATTTATATAAAATAACTGTTAAAATAAATAATATTCCGTTTAGAGGGTATTTAGATACGGGGAGTTCAATAAATGTTGCAAATATGAAAGTTTTGAATAAAACAAATTTACAATTAATGCCCTCTAATACGGTTATTAAAGGTTTTGGTGGATCATTTGTGATCCCAAAAGGCATAATTAAAACCGATATTTTAATAAATAAAATAAAAATGTTTACGGAAATATTAATAGTAAATACACAAATGAATGATATTGATATTATTATAGGACAACCTGTACTAAATCAATCGAACGTAATGTTGGAAATTAAACCAAATAAGGTCACCTTATCAAAATATGAACATAAAAACAGCATGCAGGTCAAATACCTGAATAGTATAGAAACATCACTAATAAAATATGGTGATATTGCAAAAAAAGATTTCGATGGATTAATCCAATTATTAAATAATAAAAAATCATGCTTTGCACAATCTACTATCGAGCTAGGCCCAATAAATAATGTCGAATTTACTATAACTTTAAATTCAAAACAAACAGTATATTATAGACCATATAGATTATCAGAAAAAGAGAAAACAATAATGCGAGAAAAAGTAAATGAATTATTAACAGCTGGTATTATACAAACTTCACAGTCATCATATGCCAGCCCGGCGATCTTAGTAAAAAAACCAAACGGAGATTACAGACTTTGCATCGATTACAGAAAATTAAATGCTATTACTGTAAAAGACCGCTATCCGTTACCATATATCGAAGATCTTATAAACAAATTAGGCAGAAATAAATATTTTTCTAGCCTAGATATGAAACAAGGTTATTAACAAATTCCGCTGACTAGGGACTCGATTGACAAAACCGCGTTCATAACTGCACATGGGCAATACGAGTTTCTTCGCTTACCGTTTGGATTGTGTAACGCGCCGTCAGCATTTCAGAGATAGGTAAATAATATGTTAGGTCCATTACGTCATTCGGAAATATCAGTTTATCTTGACGATATTTTAATCCCTTCAAATTCTATATCCCAAGGCATGGAAAAACTGAATACTACTTTAAATATATGCGAAAAAAAAAATTATTTAAAATTAAATCTAGAAAAATGTTATTTTTTTAAAACTAAAATTGATTTTCTGGGATACGAAATTAGTGAAAATGAGATAAAACCCGGTTCGAAAAAAGTAAAAGCTATACAGGATTTTAAAATTCCTTCAAATGTGCATGAAGTAAGACAATTCTTAGGTTTGAGTTCGTACTTCAGGAAGTTTATTAAAAATCACGCCGAAATAGTTGCACCATTAACAAAATTATTAAGAAAAGATGTAAATTGGGAATGGGGCGAAAATCAAAATGAAGCGGTTTCAAAAATTAAATTAATTTTAATGAACGAACCTGTCCTAACCATTTATAACCCGGAATCTAAAACGGAATTACACACGGATGCTAGTTCAAAAGGAATTGCAGGTATTCTTTTTCAAGAATCAAATGGAGTAATAAAGCCAGTAGCGTACTATAGTAGAACAACAACTGTTGATGAGTATTTTTACCATTCATATGAATTGGAAACGTTAGGGGTAGTCGAATCTATTAAACGATTTAGAATCTTCCTTTTTGGCACCCATTTTAAAATAATTACGGATTGTAGCGCGGTGCGAAGTACGTTTGTAAAAAAAGAATTAGTTCCCAGAATAGCTCGTTGGTGGCTAGCTATTCAAGATTACGATTTTGAAATTGAACATCGCCCAGGGTGCAAAATGTCACATGTAGACGCTTTAAGTAGGAATACTGAAAATATTTTAAGAATAGACATTGATGACTGGGTAATAGCGGTACAAATGCAAGACGAACAAATACGTATAATTCACGAAAAATTAAAATCGGGTATAGCAGATAAAGAAATAAAATTTACATATTGTCTTAAAAATAATAGGGTTTACAGAAAAATATTAAATGGCGAATTAAGACTTGTAATACCCAAAATTTGTAGATTTAATATAATGAGAAAATACCACGATGAAATTGGTCATATTGGTTTGAAACGATGTGAATCGTTGATAAAAAGTAAATTCTGTTTTCCAAAAATGACACGATTTATAAAAAAATACGTTTATGCCTGTATTGATTGCGCTTATAAAAAAAGCCAATACGGTAGAAAAGAAGGGTTTCTTTACCCAATACCTAAATCAAAGGAACCCCTTTGCACGTGGCACATTGATCATTTAGGTCCTTTTTATAAAACAAGCAAAAATTATGCCTACGTTTTTATGATCGTCGATTCGTTTTCAAAATATTTATTTGCAAGACCAACCAAAACAACAAACTCAAAAGAAGTAATCTATTGTTTAAAAGATTTATTTAGCATGTTTGGAACACCAAAACGAATTATCTCAGATCGTGGCAAGGCCTTTAAATCTAAAACATTTAAAGAATTTTGCGACGAAATGAAAATTAAATTGATTTTGAATGCAATAGCGTCACCACGTTCTAATGGCCAAGTGGAACGTTATAACCGCACTCTTTTAGACGGTATAAATACGAGTATACAGGACGAAAACGAATGGTACGACAAACTGCCAGATGTTGTTTGGGGAATGAATAACACTGTTAGTGAAAGTACGGGGTACACCCCACATACATTAATGTTTGGATTCGATAAAGATCGCTATGGGAATTTGGGTCAAGACAATATAATTTCTGAAAATAGGGACGATATTGCAGAAAAAGCAAAACAAAAAATGGACTTACAAAGTAAAAAAATGAAAAAACAATTCGATAAAAAACGAAAAGAAAGTACCAAATACAAGGTAGGGGATTTGGTTCTTTGGCAAGGCGCTAAAAAGGACTCAAAAGAAGTCAGTCGTAAAACCGGAATTAAATACGGAGGGCCCTATAAGGTATCGAAAGTGTTAGGAAACGATCGATATGAAATTATTGCCCTAAAAGGACTAAAAGGTTATCCACGGTACTCTGCAGTTGTTGCTGCAGACAAATTACGGAAATACAATTCCGGTGCTCTTATTGAATCTGATACATCTTCAGATTCTGAAATAAGTAGCACGGATGAATTAATTGATTTATTAGAGTCATAAAAATGGAACACCAGCAATCAAAAAAAAAAAAAAAAATTAAATAAAAAATGGAACACCAGCAATTAAAAAAAAAAAAAAATAAAAATGGAACACCATACGACACAAAATGGAACACCAACAATAAAAAAAAAAAAATTAAATAACAATGGAACACCATACCATAATTGAAAATAATTACATAGTTACTATAATTAGTAATTATTTTTTTTTATTTTAGTTAAATGAATATGTAATAAAAATATCAATTATTATATAAAAAAAATAGTGGGTAATGGATCATCCTACCTATAAAATAATAAAGTTTGATAAAATTTTACAGAAAGCTGTTTTTTTTTATGTTTCA
>CAKMHV010000001.1:4188-49188 GCA_927349885.1 Psylliodes chrysocephalus
TTAATTTTTAAATATATTTTTAATGGAATTTTATTTAATTTGACCCCTTCATCCCCTTCCTAAGAAATTTTTTAAATTTTTTTAGGTTGTATATTATATTTTCCAACAATTTGGCACTAACTTTATTTCAATACTAGATTGTCTTCTTAGGCAAATTAATTTTTAATTAGATTTTTAATGGAATTTTAATTAATTTGACCCCCTCATCCCCTTCCTAAGTAATTTTGTTAATTTTTTTAGGTTGTATAATATAGTTTTTAACAATTTGGCACTAACTTTATTTTAATACCCAATTGTCTTCATAGGCAAATTAATTTTTAAATAAATTTTTAATGGAATTTTATTTAATTTGACGCCCTCATCTCCTTCCTAAGTAATTTTGTTAATTTTTTTAGGTTGTACATTATAGTTTCTAACAATTTGGCACTAACCTTATTTCAATACCCAATTGTCTTCACAGGCAAATTAATTTTTAATTAGATTTTTAATGGAATTTTATTTAATTTGACCCCCTCATCCCCTTTCTAAGTGATTTTGGTAATTTTTTTAGGTTATATTTTATAGTTTCTAATAATGTGGCACTAACTTTATTTCAATACCCAATTGTCTTCATAGGCAAATTAATTTTTAAATAGATTTTTAATGGAATTTTATTTAATTTGACCCCCTCATCCCCTTCCTAAGTGATTTTGGTAATTTTTTTAGGTTGTATTTTATAGTTTCTAATAATTTGGCACTAACTTTATTTCAATACCCAATTGTCTTCATAGGCAAGTTAATTTTTAAATGGATTTTTAATGGAATTTTATTTAATTTGACCCCCTCATCCCCTTTCTAAGTGATTTTGGTAATTTTTTTAGGTTGTATTTTATAGTTTCTAATAATTTGGCACTAACTTTATTTCAATACCCAATTGTCTTCATAGGCAAATTAATTTTTAAATAGATTTTTAGTGAAATTTTATTTAATTTGACCCCCTCATCCCCTTCCTAAGTAATTTTGGTAATTTTTTTAGGTTGTATTTTATAGTTTCTAATAATTTGGCACTAACTTTATTTCAATACTCAATTGTCTTCATAGGCAAATTAATTTTTAAATAGATTTTTAATGGAATTTTATTTAATTTGACCCCCTCATCCCCTTCCTAAGTAATTTTGTTAATTTTTTTAGGTTGTATATTATAGTTTCTAACAATTTTGCACTAACTTTATTTCAATACCCAATTGTCTTCATAGGCAAATTAATTTTTAAATAGATTTTTAATGGAATTTTATTTAATTTTTTGATCCCCTCATCCCCTTTCTAAGTAATTTTGTTAATTTTTTTAGGTTGTATTTTATAGTTTCTAATAATTTGGCACTAACTTTATTTCAATACCCAATTGTCTTCATAGGCAAATTAATTTTTAAATAGATTTTTAGTGAAATTTTATTTAATTTGACCCCCTCATCCCCTTCCTAAGTAATTTTGGTAATTTTTTTAGGTTGTATTTTATAGTTTCTAATAATTTGGCACTAACTTTATTTCAATACTCAATTGTCTTCATAGGCAAATTAATTTTTAAATAGATTTTTAATGGAATTTTATTTAATTTGACCCCCTCATCCCCTTCCTAAGTAATTTTGTTAATTTTTTTAGGTTGTATATTATAGTTTCTAACAATTTTGCACTAACTTTATTTCAATACCCAATTGTCTTCATAGGCAAATTAATTTTTAAATAGATTTTTAATGGAATTTTATTTAATTTTTTGATCCCCTCATCCCCTTTCTAAGTAATTTTGTTAATTTTTTTAGGTTGTATGTTATAGTTTCTAACAATTTGGCACTAACCTTATTTCAATACCCAATTGTCTTCATAGGCAAATAAATTTTTAAATATATTTTTAATGGAATTTTATTTAATTTGACCCCCTCATCACCTTTCTAAGTGATTTTGGTAATTTTTTTAGGTTATATTTTATAGTTTCTAATAATTTGGCACTAACTTTATTTCAATACCCAATTGTCTTCATAGGCAAATTAATTTTTAAATAGATTTTTAATGAAATTTTATTTAATTTGACCCCCTCATCCCCTTCCTAAGTGATTTTGGTAATTTTTTTAGGTTGTATTTTATAGTTTCTAATAATTTGGCACTAACTTTATTTCAATACCCAATTGTCTTCATAGGCAAATTAATTTTTAAATAGATTTTTAATGGAATTTTATTTAATTTGATCCCCTCATCCCCTTCCTAAGTAATTTTGTTAATTTTTTTAGGTTGTATATTATAGTTTCTAACAATTTGGCACTAACCTTATTTCAATACCCAATTGTCTTCATAGGCAAATTAATTTTTAAATATATTTTTAATGGAATTTTATTTAATTTGACCCCCTCATCACCTTTCTAAGTGATTTTGGTAATTTTTTTAGGTTATATTTTATAGTTTCTAATAATTTGGCACTAACTTTATTTCAATACCCAATTGTCTTCATAGGCAAATTAATTTTTAAATAGATTTTTAATGAAATTTTATTTAATTTGACCCCCTCATCCCCTTCCTAAGTGATTTTGGTAATTTTTTTAGGTTGTATTTTATAGTTTCTAATAATTTGGCACTAACTTTATTTCAATACCCAATTGTCTTCATAGGCAAATTAATTTTTAAATAGATTTTTAATGGAATTTTATTTAATTTGACCCCCTCATCCCCTTCCTAAGTAATTTTGTTAATTTTTTTAGGTTGTATATTATAGTTTCTAACAATTTGGCACTAACCTTATTTCAATACCCAATTGTCTTCATAGGCAAATAAATTTTTAAATAGATTTTTAATGGAATTTTATTTAATTTGACCCCCTCATCCCCTTTCTAAGTGATTTTGGTAATTTTTTTAGGTTGTATTTTATAGTTTTTAATAATTTGGCACTAACTTTATTTCAATACCCAATTGTCTTCATAGGCAAATTAATTTTTAAATAGATTTTTAATGGAATTTTATTTAATTTGACCCCCTCATCCCCTTCCTAAGTGATTTTGGTAATTTTTTTAGGTTGTATTTTATAGTTTTATATTTCAATACCCAATTGTCTTCATATACAAATTAATTTTTCAATAGATTTTTAATGGAATTTTATTTAATTTGACCCCCTCATCCCCTTCCTAAGTGATTTTGGTAATTTTTTTAGGTTGTATTTTATAGTTTTATATTTTAATACCCAATTGTCTTCATATACAAATTAATTTTTCAATAGATTTTTAATGGAATTTTATTTAATTTGACCCCCTCATTCCCTTCCTAAGTGATTTTGGTAATTTTTTTAGGTTGTATTTTATAGTTTCTAATAATTTGGCACTAACTTTATTTCAATACCCAATTGTGTTCATAGGCAAATTAATTTTTAAATTGATTTTTAATGGAATTTTATTTAATTTGACCCCCTCATCCCCTTCCTAAGTGATTTTGGTAATTTTTTTAGGTTGTATTTTATAGTTTTATATTTCAATACCCAATTGTCTTCATATACAAATTAATTTTTCAATAGATTTTTAATGGAATTTTATTTAATTTGACCCCCTCATTCCCTTCCTAAGTGATTTTGGTAATTTTTTTAGGTTGTATTTTATAGTTTCTAATAATTTGGCACTAACTTTATTTCAATACCCAATTGTGTTCATAGGCAAATTAATTTTTAAATTGATTTTTAATGGAATTTTATTTAATTTGACCCCCTCATCCCCTTCCTAAGTGATTTTGGTAATTTTTTTAGGTTGTATTTTATTGTTTTTAACAATTTGACACTAACTTTATTTCAATACCCAATTTTCTTCATAGGCAAATTAATTTTTAAATAGATTTTTAATGGAATTTTATTTAATTTGACCCCCTCATTCCCTTCCTAAGTGATTTTGATAATTTTTTAGGTTGTGTTTTATAGTTTTTAACAATTTGACACTATTTTTATTTCAATATTCTGTTATCTTTATAGAAAAATTGATTTTTTAATGAATTTTTTATTTAATTTTTATTTCAGTTTACCCCCTAATCCTTTCTCTAAACACTTTTTATTGGTTTCTTAAAAATTTAGTAGTAATTTTATTTCAATAGACCGTTAACTTCACAGAAAAATACATTTCGGCGCCACTGGTAACTCGGGTGTTTCCGGCAAACGGGCTGCTGGAAAGTGGCTGCTAACTTCACACCGGTTAAATACTTTTAGTTTAGAAGAATTTAAATATTTAATTTCAATTTCTAAAGATAATTTTCAAGTAGGGGAGAGGGTGGAGAGTTCGGCCACTGGGAGGATTCGGCCATCAGCCATTTAATTAAACTATTTCAAATTTCCTGCGAAATGTCAATGATTTTTCGCACATAAGTTGGTTTTTGGTATTGACCCGCATGGACAGCGTCTCACAAGTGTTTGTTTGTGGTGTTTTGTTTTAAAGTAAAAAACACGATTTTTGTTCGAGCGAACCACGAAAATTTAAGTTCACTTGAAAATAAAGCGACACAAAATTGCTTACCAGTTCCTGTAGTGACTTGAAGACATGAGGGGGCTTGAGCTGTAGAATCCAACACTTGATTTTCTTGGGAAACAACTTATATACACCGATATAATCAATTATACTGGTAAAGGTTAGTCATATGAGACTCACAATAATTTGTTTGATCGAGCGATCCGAATAGTCTACCTATGAGACTCGAATTGTGCAACGACTACACACGTAATAATAATAATGGCGGGGTGACGCTAATTTTTTTATACCCTCTCCTAAAACGACAATCATCTCTTTTGTTTTTGCGGGAACACTAATTCTTCGCGGATATGCGGAAACGGAGGTGATTGCAGCGCTCTTGATATAATAATATGAACGTGAAAAAAATTGTCTGGGCGATTAACGTGGCTATAGTCGGGTTACTTTTAAATAAAAACGGAACATTTGGTGACATATTTCTGAACGTTTTTAGGGAAAATAAAGTGTGTTTTGCAATTTACAAAATTCTTGAGAATAGTCAATTTGTGAAAATATTTGACTTAAAGCTCCTATTTAGTGGCATACTTAGAGCTATGCCGGACAGGACACCAAATCCTTTGGATATCTACTGAACATTCCAATATCCACTGAATGTCCAGTCCATGGTGGATATCTATTTTATATCCATGAGATGTAATTTATAGACATGCAAATGTCCATAAATAATAGTAATTATATAGCAAATTATTAAAAAATTACGCCATTGTGGCTAATAGTACCGTTCAGATATTTAAAATTAATTTTTTTAAGGTGTATTCAATATCCCATGGACATCTACTAAATATATAAAAGTCTAGGCGCGAACGCAAACCATGTTGGATATCCACTAGATGTTATTTTTGATTTTGCTTACTAAGTATAGATGGCGATACCACTTGCTCTAATAAGGACTTTCTCCTTTTTGGGCAAAATCAAAGGCAGAGTGTTGAAAATATTTTTTATCTCTGCTATTTTCTTTCGACGTTATTCAATAATCATTGGTTACTTATGAACCTCTACTAAAGATACTCATAAAATATTTTGCCGAATATCCGAATATCTTCTATATCCTGGGATATAGACAGACATTTGGATATCCATATTAGATCCACTACTGGATATATTAGATATCTACAAAATATATTCTGTGGATAACTCTGGGATTTCTTGTATTGTCAGGAAGATACCCATTAGATATTTTGCTGGATATCCATAGGATATCTTCTATATTCTGGATATAGACTGACATTTGGATATCCATATTAGATCCATGAGATATTTCTGATATCCTGTGGATATATTGGATATCCACAAAATATATTCTGTGGATATCTCTGGGATTTGGTATGTTGTCTGGGATATTTCACAAATAACCTACTAATATTAAGTGGCCCACGTGCCGTATTTGTGAATTTGGAGTAATGGTGGAGGTTTCGGCCACGGCCGAAATTATCCCCATATCTAGTATAAGTATTATTTAAACAATCTTTTGTTCGATTTTGTAGATGCCTCGAAATAATTTTTCTCCATCGGCGACTAGGGCTATCGTTGGTTCTAGAGAAGAAACAAAAACGGCGCCGCCGAAGCCTTGCTCGAGGTGCAGTTGCTCAGGCCTAGTTGCGATTTTAGAAGGAAGTTATATTTAAAGGATGATCAAACGTAATTTATGTTTTACTTTTTTTTTTTTTTGGGAAATCCAAAAGTTCAATTCAATGTGAAGTCAAAACAACAATACACCTACGCGATTCTGCTATATCAACCCGGGCTCTACAGAACGTTTTTCAGAAAGGTAAAAATGGCACAACAGGACCCGCAGTCCCCATGGGTCAACCTGATATTCAGTCCTAAAAGTTCAAAGTAGTTCAACAAGCGTACTCATGGTTAAGTGGTAATTCTATAACGAATATGTTAAAATTTAACGGAGGTTAAAAATATAACGTATGTTAAATATGAAAAGCAATTCTGTAAATTCATGAAAAATTTTAACTTGTCATAATTAACATAATAGTTCATTTGTACCGCCAAAATCTATTCTATAAACAAAAATATGTTAAAAATTTAACATAAATGTGTTAATTTTATGCGCTAAATCGAGGATATTAACATGTACTAATTAGTAGGCTTTAAAACTTAACATATAAGAAATTATGACTTGAATGTTTAATTGAACTTATATCACAGCTTATACAATACAGCTCCACAACTCCGTGTCGGCGTCTTTGATCTGGCGGTCGAGAACCAAGCAAGACGGAATGGTGCTATCTCTGTTAGATTCAAGGGAAAAGTCGGGCCCGGATTAAACAATTTTTTTTATTATTGAAAAAATTGAAAACCTTGGCGTAATAAGGTTGGTTACATGCCATATTAAGTAAGTTTTGGGAAATTAAATTTTTAATTTGTTTTAAATCTGTCAAATATAATTAAAAAATTATTTAAATATAAATATTACGAAAAATAGCACATCTTTCGGATTGGAGGTAAAATAATTTGTATGTGGCTAGTAAAATGTTTTGAGCTAAAACAGTCACTTCACGACAAATTGTGACTTGGATCCTTTTAACACCAAGGGCTTCAATTGTTAAAGAATTTTGTCACGCTCGTGGATGCAAATCAAGTGGTACCCCGTGTGTCTCGCAAGTGTTACTCTTCGCGCAAAGGGTTTATACCTAGATAAACGAATGCTTCGACTGAGGTCTGGGAACTCTATGGTATTTTGGAATTATAAAGAATTTGTGCTTTTATTTTAACAATATTGGTTATATTTAGATGTATTCTTATTAATTGAAATACAGATTTGTAGAAGTAATACTTTGACAGTTTTTATTAATATAATATATTCAATTTTTATCTGACCATACCGAAGTAGGGAATTTTAAAACTTTATAGTAATGTGAAATTTGAATTACAATATTACACGAAATTACATAATTAGTACTTATTTTAGGTAGGTACTAAATTTGTACTTGGAGAAAGTAATATCGATTTTTACAAGAAAACTTGAAAAGTAAATTAATTTAGTTCCTATTTCTGATGTAAAACTTAAGTTTTGGTTTAAACCAAGAAAACAAATAAATTATAGTTTGTTCAACAAGGGTGGATATGATAGCAATATCACACAAAGACGAAGTTTGAGCACGACGTCGTAGGCAGAGTACTCAATCGTCTGATTGTGATATGAACAATCCACTCGATATGGTCAGTATATTTTTTCTACGACCCACTAACGAAAATCTACAAATTTAAAAAATTATTTTAGGTTATTTAGACAAAATAACTAATTTTAAAATAATTTACGAAGTTGACTAATTTATAAAATAAAATAAACATGAAAAATTAATTAGTCCTCGGCCTAGATTCGATCCCGGGCTTTTCGCGTGGAAGGCAGATGCTCTGTCTTCATCTTCACCGAAACTTTCAGGACTTTAGTTTTAATACTCGTAATTAAATTAGTATCATGTAGTTTGATTAAATTTTTTTTTTTAAATGTGGACACAATAAAAACAAAAATGCTATTATTTATCGAGTCTACACAAAAATTTTAATGTATATTTAATATCAATAACTAAAATATATATTGACAATTAGTTTAACAGAATTGTCACTTATTTAAAAAATTTTAAATAATAGGAGTTGGGTGACCAAAATATCAACTGTGATTTGTAGATTTAATTTTGTTAAAGTGTTCTCACTACCTAAAATGGATATGAAATATATTCGTAGTTGAACGCAATAACATACTTTTTCGTTTTGTAGTATGTGCGTAGATTGGCTAATATCCATGCACAGATTACAAAACGAAAAAGTATGTTATTGCCTTCAATTGAACGAATATATTTCATATCCATTCTAGGTAGTGAGAACACTGCAAAAAAAAATAAATTCGCCAATCACCGTTCATATTTTAATCAACCGACTGCTATTATTTTTAAAATTTAAAATAAATGGCAATTCTGTCAAACTAATTGTCAGTATATTTTTTAGTTATTGAGATTAAACATACAATAAAATAAGTTATTCTTTTGGAAAACGTTAGCATGGATGACTAAAGGGTATTGGGTTAATTAATTCTAAAAGTGTGGTACAAATGTTATTTTTTGTAGCCAATTCTTCAAAATTATTTTGAAATATCTTTTCAATATTGAATATTAGTTCTACAAATTCATCATTTGACAGTTACAGATTTCCAAATGTATCTGGATTGGCGTTATCATATGCCTTTAAAAAGCAATAAAAAGAAAAATCATCTAATTCGACGTGATCTTTGTTATATTTAAGACAGGTATCGCAGAGGAGTGGATCCGCAAGGCTTTTATTAAAAGGTAACCACACACATACCTGATAAAATTTTTTTGTATCAATTCGTCTTTACAATAATTTAGGGTGTTAATAATTTTATCATAAAATAAAATACAAGGTGTTCCATTTAAAAAACGTACGTTTTAATTTGCCAGGCAAAAACGTGACACCCTGTATATCCAAAGATATTTTTAAAATATGTAGATATTTTTCAAATCCATATAACTTTTATTAAAAACTTTCTTGCGTGTCTACAACAAAATAATGAACAATAACGCACTAATGGGATACCCTGTATAAATTATATTTTTAACAATGAAAATTTCTTATAATGTGGTACTTATCGGTTTGGGTCCTTGGGAAAACTAAAGAATGTTTTCTTGCAGGTATAACCCTTATTAAAACAGCTTTTGACTGCACAAACAGAATGATGTCTTTTTTTTTCACTCATTCTACTCACAGCTAATGAGTCACCAAAATAATAACAGTACCTTTGACTTAAACAAAATCAACGAAATTATAGGCTCCACGAAATTATACAATCAACGAAATTATACGCACCTAAGTTCGCTTCTGAACGCCAAAACCGACCTTTTCCCTTCGAAGGCGGAGCTTAAGCGATGCGCGACGAAATCGACGCAAACCGTTGCCGCCAAGAGAGTGTTTTAGCTGTATTGTATAAGCTGTGGTAGTAATTTTAGAATATTACGTCAGTTCTATTGCTATTTTAAGAAGGAACATTTAGTTAAACCAGAAATTACAGTAGCATCTAATAGTGATGCAGCAATCTTACAGCAACAGTTGGCTAATGATAATAATGAATTTAAAAACTGGATTACAGAAGGAGATAAAGTAATACTAGATAGAAGCTACAGATATGTTATTCCTAGATTATTTTTTTCGTATAACTTTTAACCAATTAGAACGTTCAATTTAGTTAAGTTACCTCGTATAATTTCGATAATACCTGATTATACATAGAGTAGCTCCACCAATCAAAAATATTTACAATAATTTCATTTCCGTAGTAACCACATATCGACAACAATACACTAACAGGACCGTCAAATTTTGACGTTTATCAATAGCAGAGGAGCCCACGATGCTAAATGGGGATTTATTCGAGCGTCATAGAGACCTATTGGGTTGCAAAGCTTAGATGATAAGAAGAAAAACATTTCATATAATATATACCTTTTAATTGGTGGGGGAAGCGGCTATAGATTTTTAAATATGTAAAAAAATCTGATGTGTCCAACACATGACTTTCCTATCTAGTTATTATAGGCTTTTTCCAGTTATTTTGTACAACCTATTGCAGCATCTCTATAAATGTTTAGAGGATAAACTAAATATATACATTGTCCACATACATCTACCTCGAAACATTTTTCTATAGATATTCATTGAAAACTAAAATACTGAAAAATTTAAATTTAGCACTTTTCCATTACGGTCCATTTTAGAAAAATCATGTAAAAACAAAAATTATAGAGATCGATATCGCAAACAACTTTTAGTTCAACAATTTTCATAAAAATCAGTATTTTGCACATTTTGTCAAATTTCTCGGATACGGACCATTTCAGGAAATTTTAACATAAAACAAAAATTATAGATAATAATATTAGAAGTAACTTTTATTTGAACAATTTTCTTCTCCAAACATAATAAACAGATATATTCCATAAAATATAAAAACGGCCTCCCATAAAGTACCCCCCTAGATGTTCCGACTTTGTCCAAAATCTAATCATTTCACTTCAGGCCGAAATAAACCTTAAGTTTAAAATTTAATGTTTTTTTCTTTATCCGTTTTTTAGTTTTCTTCAAAATTCGAATATTACACATTTTCCCAAATATCTCGAATACGGTCCATTTTAGAGAAATTATGTATAGAATTAAAATTATAGAAAATTATATTACAAACAACTTTTATTTGAACAATTTTTATAAAAAAATATTTTTTTTACATTTTGTCAAATTTCTCGAATACGGACCATTTTAGTAAAATTTTGTATAGAACAAAAATTATAGATACTTATATTAGAAGTAACTTATATTAGAAGTAACTTTTATTTGATAAATTTTCTTCTCCAAACGTAAATAACAGATATATTTCATAACACACACACACACGCGCACGCACGCACGCACGCACGCACGCACGCACGCACCCACCCACACACACACACACACACACACACACACACACACACACACACACACACACACACACACACACACACACACACACACACACACACACACACACACACACACACACACACACACACACACACACACACACACACACACACACACAGTATTAACTGTGGCGGACCGACCTCCAGACCAAATTGTGACTCTCTTCGATATTTTAGCAGATATGGATAAAGCTGAAAATTAGGTAAAGGTAGGTGTAGTGTACTACTTCTGTTTTTATTACGTTACCATGTAATTTTTAGTTTTGGACAGATATAAATAAATATAACTTGTCAACAAAAAATATATTTGTCACAGAAAAAGCAAAACCTTTTATTCACATTCATACTCCGATATAACATACCAGGTTAACTACATGACTCCGACAAATTGGTGACCCCGAACGTTTTCCCATTTTTACAAAATTCTGTAAGAATTTAAAGAATTTTGCTAGCCGATCAATACGAGTTCCTGTAAATGACCCCATCTTCTATCCATGGTTCAACATATACTGTCCTGACTTCAAGATATATCCTGTACCAATTCTAACAAGATAAATAATTTAAGTATTTTAGTAGCAGTAGATAAGTACCTAATATTAGATATTCAATTCAATATCGTTAAAACCATTTTTATTTAAATTTAACTAATTTATATAATGTCACAAACTGAAGATATTTCAGGGAACGGTGATTCTGTCAATGTTGAACGCACACTTTCCTCTTTAAAATTACCACCCTTTTGGACCCCAAATCCAGAAATTTGGTTTACACAAGTTGAATCACAATTTGCTTTATCAAGGATAACTTCAGACAAAACTAAATACAATTACATTATTTCTAATTTACCTTTTAATATTATTTCAACCATTTACAACGTCATAACTAATCCACCGCAAGAAAATCTCTATAAAATTTTGAAAGAAACCATTATCTCTCGTTTAACTTTAACTCCTATCAAATTCCGAGCTAGGTGATAGAAAACCATCAGAATTTTATAGAGAAATGCTAGGTATGGTTGGAGGCTTTCAAATAGTCAGCCAAGATTTGTTGATAAAACTTTGGAAGCGACGCTTACCAAAAACAATTTTAGTTGCTATTACAGCTTCTGGTAAAGATACTCTCTATGATATTCTCGACTTAGCGGACAAGATTTGGGAGACCTATAAGCCGGTGAATATTAGTTCAATACATGATTTTCCACCGTTTACATTCAACAATTCAGGGTCTCAGGTCAAACCAGATAGTTCATTAGATTCCATTACTGAATTGACCAAAGCATTTAGTGAGTTTTCTATCAATTGTAGTAGACTTTTACAAACTATTTCCGATAAACAAAATTTTCTAGAATCACAGAATAATTCTCTCCAATCCCCAGGTCCTTCTCATTGTTTTAGTACTATTAATGAAAGTACATGTGATTTCTGTAGACACGGGAATCGCTCTAGGAGCAAATCTCCAAACCGATCTCAACAGTCAGTAAATAACTTGAAAATTTGTTATTATCACAAAAAATTTCAAAAGAATGCTATCAGATGCGGAGGACCTTGGTGCATTTTATACGAAACCCTTAAACATCCAGAACCAAAAAACGAGTAGACTCCAAAGCTTCGGCGGTAGCGAGTGGATCTACAATAAATGTAAACCGTCGCTTATTTATTTTTGACGCAAATAATAAATTTAATTTTTTAATCGATACAGGGGCTGACATTTCAGTCATTCCTCGTGATGTTTTTAAAAATGTTAAAAATCAGATGATCTATTTCTTACAGCAGTGAATGGTTCCATCATTAATACATTTGGAAAACAATTCCTTAAGGTTAATTTAGGCCTCAGACGAGTTTTTCCTTTCGTTTTTACGGTGGCCGATATTTCGCACCCTATCATTGGTGCAGATTTTCTTTCTTATTTTGGGTTATTAGTTGACTTAAAAAATAAATGTTTAATTGACAATGAAACGAAACCTTCGGTAAGCCGGTTTATCTCTGAAAATAATATCCCTTTATCCCCAAAAATTTTAACCATAGAAAATGAATTCGCTTAACTTATTCAGGATTTCCCTAATTTAACTTCTCCTCCGAACTATTCCTTACCTATCACACATACTGTAAAACATCAAATTATAACAAATGGTCACTTACCATCGTCGCACGCTCGACGTCTTAATACTTCAAAATATAATATTGCAAAAGCAGAATTTGAACAAATGGTAGCTTTAGGCATTTGTAGGCCATCCTCATCTTCTGTTGCATCACCATTTCATATGGTTCCCAAAAAAGATCCAGGTGACTGGCGTCCTTGCGGAGATTACAGACAACTAAATAATGTCACTATACCGGATAGGTATCCACTTCCTCACATACAGGATTTCAACATAAATGTACACGGTTGTACCATATTTTCAAAGATTGATTTGGTTAGGGCTTATCACCAAATCCTTATGGCAGAGGAAGATATTCATAAAACCGCTATTGTAACACCTTTTGGATTATTCGAGTTCCTTCGTATGCCGTTTGGGTTAAGAAATGCTGCCCAAACTTTCCAAAGATTTATTAATCAAGTTTTACAAAACCTAGATTTTTGCTATGTCTACATAGACGATATTTTAATAGCCAGTAAAAATAATGAAGAACATCTTCAACACTTAACAATATTATTCGAAAGGCTAAATTCTTTTGGAATTAACCTCAACCTTAGTAAGAGCGTCTTTGGAGTTCCTCAATTAAACTTTCTAGGTTATTTAGTATCTGCGGAAGGTATTCTGCCATCAGAGGAGCGTGTAGAAATTATTAAAAAGTTTCCCCGCCCCCAGACTCTCAAACATCTCCAGCGTTTCGTTGGAATGATAAATTTTTATCATCGTTTTATTCCAAATTTCGCTAATGTTTTGATACCGCTCTACGATCTGATGACTTCTTTACAAAATCAGAGGGATAAGACGATTTCACAGTGGTCACAAAGACATGAAGATAGTTTTATCGCCACTAAAAACGGTTTAGCCCAAGCATCGCTATTAGTACACCCTCGCCCAAACTGCAAATTGTCCTTAACAGTAGATGCATCAGATTATGCCATAGGTGGTGTCATAGAACAACTTTCTGATAATTCGTGGGAACCTCTCGCATATTTTTTAAAAAAGTTATCAAAAACCCAAATGAAATATTCCACTTTCGACCGAGAACTTTTTGCAATTTATTCTGCCATTTTACATTTTCGTCATTTGTTAGAAGGCCATCAGTTTACGGTTTTTACGGATCATAAACCTCTTACCAACGTTTTGACCTCGAAAACCGAAAAAAGTCCACGTCAGTTTCGATACTTAGAACTCATTGCTTAATTTACTTCAGACATTCAGCATATCGAGGGCAAATCAAATGTGGTGTGACACATTATCTCGGTTAGAAAAAATTACTTCCCCAGAAATGTTGCCACAACTAACCCCCTCGAATTTTATCCAGCTAGATATAAAGTCTTTTAAACAATACCAAAATGATGACATTGAGTTGCAACAATTATTGCGTAGTCAGAAAGATAACAGCTATCACAAATTACAAGAAATAGATATACCACTTTTGGAAACAAAACTTTGGTGCGAAGTTTCGTCAAGTAAATATCGTCCATATGTTCCTAAAAATATTAGATTTACTATCTTCTCGAATATTCACGGTATTTCTCATCCTGGAATTAAATCTTCAAAAAAGTTAATAGGATCTAGATATTATTGGCCTCGGATGAATTCTGACATAACTAAATGGACAAAATCTTGCTTTAATTGTCAGCTAACTAAAGTTAATAGATATACTAAAGCCCCTATTGGCAAATTTGATATTAAAGGTCGTTTTGAACACATTCATGTCGACTTAGTCGGGCCTCTGACTAAATCAGGAGGATGCAATTATATCATGACAGTAGTCGAACGGTTCACGAGGTGGCCTGAAGCATACCTCTTAGTAATATTAGTGCAGAAAATGTTGCTAAAATTTTATTCCGACAATATTTCTCCCGATTTGGTATTCCTCATACCATTACGACAGACCAGGGTGGGCAGTTCGAATCTAAATTAATGGAACAATTTACAAAATTTTTTGGTTGTCATAAAATTCATACATCTGCTTATCACCCCCAGAGTAATGGTATGGTGGAAAGATTTCATCGCACTATGAAGTCTGCACTAATAGCTAGAGGAAACACCACCAATTGGAAAGAAGAATTACCTTTAATTCTATTAGGCATCCGTGCCGCAGTTAAGGAGGACATTGGGTGTTCCTCGGCTGAACTCGTATATGGCCAGCCTTTACGCCTCCCAGGTGAATTTTTCGTCCAAAGTCAGAATGTCCTTGAGATTAACCCTTTATTAAGTAGCCTTCACGATATTTTTAATAATATTAAGCCAACAAATCCAAGACATCATTCAACTCAAACCACATTTATTTCGTCAGAGTTAGACACTTGTGAGTATGTTTTTATTAAAACAGAAGGTTTTTGAAGTTCATTATCGCCCATTTTTGAAGGACCTTTCAAAGTTATAAAACGTTTTGACAAGAATTTTTTAATTAATTAAGACAATAGAGAATATGTGGTTAGCTTTTTTCCTTTCAAAACATATCCCTGAAGTAGATTCAGGTAAACCCAAAAAGAAAGTCTCTTTTGTAATCAATTAAATAATATTGTTTTTGTTTAAGGGGGGAGTATTTGTAGTGTACTGCCTCTGTTTTTATTACGTTACCATGTAATTTTTAGTTTTGGACAGATATAAATAAATATAACTTGTCAACAAAAAATATATTTGTCACAGAAAAAGCAAAACCTTTTATTCACATTCATACTCCGATATAACATACCAGGTTAACTACATGACTCCGACAGTAGGTATCTTCAGTTTTCATTTACACTTCAATATAAGTAAATTATTAGCAAATCTTTTAAGCCGCCACAGTTAATGCAGTAACGGAAAACTTACACTCCGTGTGTCACAATTAGGGAGGACATTACACAGTGCGTCATAGTTAATGTAAAATGCACCGTAATTACACAATACGCCACAGTTAATGCAATATATGAATGCGTCATAATTACGGTTAAAATATTGTAGAGTAGTTCTTTAAAAGTGAGGAACTCTTCAAATTTGGTATCTACGTACTACTTGAAAAATACTTATATTAACACGCTTTTTGGCGTTTATCAACATTTCCATTGGGAGCTGAATATGATGTTTGGCTACTATCGACTAAATATATCTTTGATAGAGTTAATCTACAGTAAGTTGTATTAAATGGAATTTATATACAGGGTGTCCCACCGTATACGAGACGGTCCATAACTCAATAACGGTCCATTTTATGAAAATTTTGCAAGAATACTTTTTTGTGTATATTCAAAAAGCCATCTCTTAAAATTAGTTTCAATTATACAGATTGTCCCAAAAAAGAGTTAAATTTCAAAGTTGTTTTTTTAAATTGAACACCCTGTATATTTTTGCATTTTTGAAATCTTCTCAACGAGCTGATTCCAATGATGTATCACACTTGAT
Source organism: Psylliodes chrysocephalus (assembly GCA_927349885.1). Taxonomy (NCBI): domain Eukaryota; kingdom Metazoa; phylum Arthropoda; class Insecta; order Coleoptera; family Chrysomelidae; genus Psylliodes; species Psylliodes chrysocephalus. The sequence goes on from CAKMHV010000001.1 coordinate 20,718, forward strand.
GTTTATTATGGATCTACAGCTACCTAAAAACCACATTTTTCTTATTTTGGATTGCTGCAGTATCCAAACGGTAAAGAATCGAGAAAAACGGCTTACATGTCCCGGTCCTAACTTTTTGAGATGTATACAGTGGGATATAAAAATATTTGATATAGGGTGATCAAAAATAAGAAATTATTCATCGCCCTATATCAAATATTTTTATATGCCACTGTATATACATCTCAAAAAGTTAGGATAGGGCCATGTAAGCCGTTTTTCTCGTTTCTCAACCGTTTGGCTACGGCAACAATCCAAAATCAGAAAAATGTGATTTTTAGGTGGCTGCAGATCCGTAATAAACATCAAGTGTGATAAGTACATCATTGAAATCAGCTCGTCGAGAAGATTTCAAATTTGCAAAAATATATAGGGTGTTCCATTTAAAAAAACATAACTTTGATATGTAACTCTTTTTTGGGACAACCTGTATAATTGAAAGTAATTTTAGGAGATGGCTTTTTTGAATATACACAAAAAAGTACTCTCGCAAAATTTTCATAAAATGGACCGTTATTGAGTTATGGACCGTCTCGTATACGGTGGGACATCCTGTATAAGCAATCAAAGGTTTTTTTTTAATTTTGAGGAGCCGTCCACATGCCGGGAGCACTGCAGTCTATTGGCTTATTGTACTCTTCTCTCATATTTAGTCCACCCATCCTGTGACCCTGGTTCCATCTAGGAGACGGTACAAGTCCAGCGGATGGGTGCCATACATTTCGGGAGGCACCTTGGTGTCTCCGAATATTAATTGTTTTAAATGAAAGGATTAAATAATTATCTAGTTTTTTTTTAATGTTTATTTATATGTAAAACAGTATAAGCATAAAAAGTCGCCAGCTGAAGAATTGGGCGCTGACTAAAATTAAAAGGAAATGTAACCAAAACAAAAGTCTATAATGCAAAACAAAAAAAATGTTTAAAAAATGTATTTAAAAAATAAAATTATTCTATAACGTAAAATAGTTAAAAATCCGAGAGGCCTTGTCCTCTCTTGCCCTGCGGTCGCAACGCCTACGTAAGCATCATACAATTATTATTTTATTGTTTTATTATAGTTATAGATGCAATATTTAATATCTTGCCAAGATCTTTTTGCAAGAACGTCGTGTTTATCTTTACATTCCAAACATCTTTCTTTTCCTGGTACCACTTTGTTTTTAATTTCATTTTTAAAAAACTTTAAAACAACTTTTTTTTCATCTAAAGTCCATTTAACTCTTCTTCCTGCTTTTTCTTTTCTTCCTGGTTTCTCCGGTTTTTTTTGGTCTTATGTTTTTCTTATTCATTTTTATTTCGTTTTCAACAGAATTACTTTGTGCTACTGGAGAAGTACTTTCCACTACTGGAAGTACCTTCTAAGACCTCATCTTCATTGCATTCTGGTAATTCAGGAAGATCTAAAATATTAGAAAAGTTGTGAATATTATAAAAAGAAAAATAGATAATCCGAGAGCCCATCATTTTAATGAAATCAGTTATTTTATTTGTAGGTATAGTTAATAAATAAGAGAACACAAGAATGCTCGGTTGTTAATTACCCTGCATCTAATAAATTTTAGTGCCACTAAAAATGTTTTGAAAAGTAATCATTATATAATAATTCGCGAAAAATTTACAAATTAAATATTGTCAATCTATTATTCATAAAACAAATTCGAGTGATCTTTGCCAGAATTTTAATTAAACATTTTGACTATGAGAATGTACTATTTAGAGAAACAAAGCAGAACTTTTCGGTCAAAGTAAATAACTGCAACAAAATAAACATTTTCTGAAAAAAATCCCAAGACTAATAAATAATAGTAAAGTAATAAAAATTGCACTGAATTAGAAGAAAATGTATTGATAATAACTTAAGTCTGAAAAAGCACTAGTGGTTGGCAAAATAAGATCCGAAATGATCAGTTTACTACAAAAAATTGATTAAAATAAAATAATGTACCTAAGGATTTAATAGTTGTTACAATAAAGATTTATTTCCAATTAAAAAAAAATCAATTTTCAAATGTGAAACGGTTATGAAAATTATTGAGAATATAACAGATATTTATGTGAACTATTGAAAGGTATTAATGTTGTACAGGTTTATTCATTATAAATTACCCACCCCTTATTATCGTTATTATTGCCTATAGAAAAAAAAAGCTTCAAATAAAAGTTATGTGGTAATAACTGAATTTTGTTAAAATGCTATCAGATGTATAGTGGCGTGCGGATTTAAAGGGATACAAAAATATAATATACTTTTTTTAATGGGACACCCTGTATATTATTACATTTTTGGATTTGTCATTTTTTTCTGATTTCAAAAATATATAATATGTCGAATATCTTGGGTAACTTGTTACTGCAAATATGAAAAAGTTATCATTATTAAAGTAGGCTATGAAAGTGAAGCAGTATATCTAGGTGCTCTTCCTGGTTTGCTTCAACTACACGCTTTTTTCTACTAAAACTGGAGGTGTGATTCACCTTTAGATAAATATTTTTGAACGTATTTTCTGATGGTGTTGGAAGATTTGGATACAATAATATGCTCTTTTTCTTGCACGTTTATTTTTGGTATTTTGCATATAACAAGTAAATATTTGGACTTTTTCTTCCTCACTGTAAACCATTTTGATTATTTCAAACATAATAGTAGTCATTTTCATAGCCTACTTTAATGTAATAAAAACTTTTTCATATTTGCAGTAACTAGTTACACAAGATCTTCGACGTATGATAACTCAAAAACGGTATAAGGTAGGGGTAATATATTATATATTTTTGAAATCAGAAAAAAAACACAAATCAAAAAATGAAATAATATACAGGGTGTCCCATTAAAAAAATATATTATATTTTTGTATCCCTTTAAATCCGCACGCCACTGTATAGTTGATAGCATTTTAACAAAATTCAGTTATTACCTTTTATTTGAAACTTTTTTTTCTATAGACAATAATAACGATAATAAGGGGTGGGTAATTTATAATGAATAACCCTGTACAAAACAAAAATGATAGGCACATTACCTGTTAGGTTAATATCTGACAGTTTCTTTCCTTTAAATACATGGGCTTCGCCACTTTCTATTGCTAAAAGGATTCTGCTAACCTTAGTGAGTTCGACCGATGACTCGTGCAATCTATAAAAATCGCGATGAACTCTAATATCGTGACCAAGGTGTCGTGCCAACCAATCTGTTTCGTTTTCAGTTAAATTGAAAACTTGACATACTGTCGCTATATATTTTCGAAATTTGGTTCCATTCATCAGTTCTGGTTTTTTTAAACTAATTTCGCTGGTGCATTTTCTGATAGCATCATACCCCCTAATATAATTTAAAGACTCGAAACCTCTCGCAAATACATAGGAATTTTTGGTTAAAATTTGAACTTCTTCCCTTTTTTCCAAGAGCAAATCGATACTTTGGGTCACGTCTTTAGTTAAAATTAGATTAACAGTTCTTTCACATTTACCTTTTATTTGAACTAGACACAATTTGGAAGCTAGTTCAAGTTCAACTGGTGACATAGAATTTTTGAATTCTTCAGTTCCAACTTGCATCCAGTCTGGTTTGTTTTTATATTGGTCAAGCTTCATTTTAGCTGCCTCACCGGATCGTCTTTTGTTAAAGAGTATTAATTTAGCCAGTACCACAGTTGCTAAACGATTCCAGTTTGGATAAGTGCAATTTAAATTTAAAACAATATTATATTTTTTAATTTCATCGTTTAAGTAATTGTTGAGAGTTACCAAATCTTCTGTTAAAGGCAGTAGTTCAACTGTGTTCATTTTTCTTGTTTCAAATGTTGCGAGGGCATTAGCAGATATTTTAATTGACCATTCCATGTCCATAATTTCTAAAAATCTATTTAATTTATCATAATTTTGTATATCTCCTTTCTACGGCAGCGTAGAAGGGCCACACTTTTTAATTTTTTTTATTTTTAAAATTCCGTGTTTGAACACGGAATTCCTTGTTCATGCACGGAATTCCTTATTCAAACACAGAATTCTGTATTCTAATACAGAATTCCTTGTTCAAACACGGAATTCCTTGTTAGAACACGGAAATCTCAAATTCCGTGTTCAAAGACGGAATTTCCGTGTTCAAACAAAGAATTCCGTATTCTAACACGGAATTCCGTGTTCGAACACGGAATTCCCTATTCAAACATGGAATTCCTTGTTCGAACACGGAATTTATTTTCAAACTATAAATTTAAATAACGTATTTATAGGTTACTCTTGGGTGACTTGAGGATCTTTGGAAGGGATGGGTAAATACAGATTCGTTGAATATCCTCAGATTTTTACTTTTGCCGATTTTTTAAAAAAGAGACGGAAGTAGTATCAAAAGTCTTGCCCTCTTTGTCCCCTGCATAATAATATTTTTCCTTTAATTTTATTTCCAGGTCAGTCTTATGTCTTAGGTTCTAGTCCCTGATTCCCAAATTTCATTTAAATCGATTCGAAATAACACCCTGTATAGCGTTTTTAATTTACCCTCATTGCCTCTCTAGCCAAGATAAGAGATGGGTAAAGTGAGATGGTGTTTTCTAAATCCAATTATTAGTTATCTCTCGAAAAAAGTAAAGAAATGGAGGACCGGTTAAGAATTTTGTTGCTTGGGTTTCTATTAAATGGTATTATCAAAAAATGGTGGTGCTACTTAAAAAACTCGTGATGACGTCATATTTCGAAAAATGATGACACCTCTTGAAAATATACTTATACCAAAATAAGCGCATCTACGCTTCTACGCTGCCGTACATATACCAATAAATACTGTAGCTCGAAGCTCGAATATAAAATTCTGTGTTCGAACACGGAATTCCTTGTTCGAACACGGAATTTCCGTGTTCAAACACGGAATTCCTTATTCGGACACGGAAATCTAAAATTCCGTATTCTAACACGGAATTTCCGTGTTCATACACGGAATTCCGTGTTTGAATACGGAATTCTTTGTTTGAACACGGAAATTCCTTGTTTGAACACGAAATTGTGGATTTCCGTGTTTGAATACGGAAATTCCGTGTTTAAACAAGGAATTCCGTGTACGAACACGGAATTTTAGAAATATTAAAAAAAAAATAAAAAATGTGGCCCTTCTACGCTTCCGTACCTTTCCGAAGTGACATTCCTTTTAAAATATTAACACATTTTTTAATTGAATATCCTAATTTTAGGGCCAAAGACGGTACGTTATAAATTGGACGAGCCGAAGTGTCCTCTTGAAAGGAGCATACTTTTCTGATGCTTTCAATAATTGTGTCAAAATATTCAGGGTACAACCACTCATCTAAATTATTTTTGTTTTGATCCCTAGTTCTTAATTCCAAAAGAAGTCGTCCTAATTGACGAAGTGATTGACGAATGAGTTCACTCTGTGTATTATGATATTTTTCAAATTACATGTAAGCAAATCTCATTATTAGTAGGTCTTGCTTACACACGAGACTTATGTTGTCAGTTCGTAACTTATCTATAATATTTTTAAAGAATTCACTACTAAAGTTATTTCCTAGCGTAAGTGCTATGAGCGCGCAACTTTCTGATACAAAATTTCGACGGAAAGTATTAGGTTTATCAGTGGGTGATTTTTTGCATCCATATTTTATATGATGCCACAAGTGTTTCTTAAGCATAAATCCAAGACATTCTGGGCAAGGGCCATAATCGTTATATGTAAAAGAATCGGCTTCAGCTGGTAAAGGTCTTCTAACTAAAATAAGACTCCCTTCTTTTAAAGTAAGCACTTCACAGTTGTGATAGTAATTCCCTACTTTCAATATCTTAGAGAATTCGTCTCGTCTTTTCTTACTATTTTTCGGCATTGCTAAAATTTTGGAAACCTCAATTTCATTGCTATGTTTCTTCTTCAGGTGTTTTGCTATTTGACCAACCATCTTCTGACAATAATAACTATATCTTTTATCTCTGATCATTTTATTAAAATTATTTTTTCGAACTTCTACAACCTTAATAGAAGATGAACAGGCGAGATTATAGTCGGTTTCCTTTTTTCTGGCAAGTTTACATTCTTTCGGTTCGACAGTTACATCTGAATCTTTGTTCTGATTTTCTTCTTCTGTTTCTTTCTTACTTTTATTTTCACTTCTGGCATCCAGGTTTTTCTGTTGGAGATTTATGCTTTTCACTTTAATTTGTATTGCTTCTTCATCATCTTTTCTGTTTCTATTTTTAGTTGTGGGTTGTTTTTTAGTCTTTGTAAGCTTTTTTAAACTTTTATCGGTTTTTTTTATTTCTACTTCTTCCTCGGAGTCTTCACAATCTGATGGAAAATACTCAGAAGGAGAGGGCTGAAACATATTTTCTATGGAAGTTGATGTATTGTAGCTGGCACGTTTGGTATCGTTTGCTAAATTTGATGTATTATAGTTGCACTGTTCTGCTTCAAGCACTGAAAGAATTTCAATGAATATTACAATATTTTCGCCAAATGATATGTTATTTATATTATTGTATTCAAAAGTATTTACGCGCCCAAAAAATCGTGAACACCAAAATCTAAATACCTAATTTTCTTAAATGTCGCCTGACGATAACCTTATAGTATCGAAACGTCTTAAAAGTCAATGTATATCATTCGGTTGTATTAGGAATTCACAGTACTTTCAGAAAATAAAATTAAAAATACAGGTCCGTATTTAAAAAATATGCCTTGATGGTGGCCTCTTGGTTACGAAACGGATTGCAAATTTCATTACAGAAACCAAAGCTACATTTACAACTAAATAAAAAACCTTAATACCATTTTTTACAATTTTAAGAAATAAAGGCTCCAGAGCCAATAGAAGAAAATCGACCTATTTCGTTTTCCTCAAAAATGTTGGAAACCGGACCTGATATCCGGAACTTCAAAACATTACCGTATTGGTCTTATATTAAGGTAACTGTTTTCCCATTTAACCGACCTTGTAACTCTTACGGTTTCCGAGATAGCAATGCTGTCCAATATAAAAAGTAGCCACCCTATTTATGGTATAGTTAGAATACTAGAAAATATTTGAGTTTTCTTTATTTTTATTTCGATCATTTTTTGAAAGATGACATTATAACAACAGCTGTATATGGGTAATTCTTGTGAAAAGGTGCATTTTCCTTAATTTACAAAAAAAAAAAGAAAACATATTTCATGTATAAGGAGTTTACCCTTATTGTGTTTATATTGCGATTTTAAACAAAGTTTTATAAGTGGTCACACACGAGGTATGTTATTTTCCATTTTTTTTTTTGAAAAAAGAAATGCCATCTGAACGGAGGTGACGGCTTTATGAATGGGGGTCACTGTTACAGGTATTTTACAAGATATAAACTCCAAGACTTATTTTTTAAATATGTAATATTGTGTAAATTATATTATCAATACTAAAATTCTAAATAAAAAAATTGGTAAGAATAAATTAGAAAGAACAAAAATCAAAATTCTAAGATAAAAGATTAATTCTAACATAAATGATTAATTCTTACATTACAAATTCTAACATCAAATAAAATAACTTAAAATTATGGAGATCAACATTTAAACTAAAATGGTCCCGTTTAAACGCAGGGAGAGACTAAAAAATAAAATTCTAACACAAATGCTCAAAATTTAAAAGATCATCATTAAACATAAAATGATCGCGTTTACAGGTAGGTTGATTTAGAACGCGAACAATATCAGATAACTCGACTGTTGAGATATCATCAACGTTGGGAAAACAAAATTTTCCACCAACAGACTTTCGCAAATATTTAACAAAATACTCATTTGGACCGTCAATTTGTAACACCATGCCTACATAGTGTTTTGTAGAAGACTTTTTACCAGGAAATCTTACAACTACAAAGTCATTTACTGCTAAAGTTTTTTCTGACTTGAAATTGGCGAATTCACTTTCATTTTCGCTGCTTGAATCATATACATCCGAATAGCGAAGTCTTGTAGACTGTACACCATCAAGTGCTAAATATAATTTGTTAAGGATGTTTTCGAAATTGTAAAAAAATATGTTGATAATAATTGTTAGGGTAGTTTGTAGAAATACTATATTTAAAAAAAGGATACAATTTGGCGCCAAGTTGGAATTTTGAAAAATTATGCTTCCTATGCCATAATGGATACAATGTTCTTCTGAAGTGCACTGAAGGCAACTAAGACGACGGGCATGGATAATAAATGGATTTTTACGATTCCAAACTATCTGATGAATTTGTAGTATACCACGAAAAGGCGCAATTTCGGAAGGAATCAAATCATCACATTTTGATATCGATGCTTCGCTAACTAGACCAATTTTTACTTTTTGTAAATTTCCATTTAATTTGTTAACTAATTGGTAAACATTAGTAATGTCCGTTCCAGTAGCCACTATTCGGTCTGCAGTTCTTTTAATGCAACCTCCAACACCATCCGGAGCCCCTTTCCCATGTCCGCTTTCCGAGTAATGCCACTGAAGACTATTAACATTCATTAGCTTAGGAATTTCAATTCCCATTAAGTAGAACATTTTTCGGTTCCTGTAGTGCGTTACAGGTCCGTCACTTAAAAAGTGAACATTGTTAATGATCGGTACCAAAACCTTTACTTCAGTAACGGCATGCTGGATATGAGCAAGTATTGCCGCCGGATCGTGTCTGAGGCTTTCAGACATAGTACACATTGAAATTGGTTTCACGGAATTGGACTCGCGACTCTTGTAATAGAAAACCATAGTGTGCAAGCTAACTTGTTCTTTGGAACCTCCAAAGTGGGCAGACTGAACTTCTCTTGTATAATTAGTATTATAATTTTCAGAGAAATCAAGGTGTAGGTATTAATACGTCTGCAAACTTGAGATTTTGTTTTATTTCAGAGATTGCATGATACTGATGCTTAATATTATTTGTGTGAGCCATAAATTTGGTTATTGAATTTTCCAAAACAACAACTAGTTCTCGTTTTGTACAAGTTATCTGCTTTTTTATTGTTTTTTGGCATTGCTTTTCTACACCTTTAATTAAAAGAGTTACTTTTGCTGTCTCCCACTTTTTATATGACGTAATATCATCAGAATTAAACTCATTGGTTACTATGGTTTTCTCTTTGCAAGCTGCGCAACTTCTTTCACTACAGAGCTCTGTTTGATCTCTACAACAGAGCGAGTTCACTATTTCACTAGAGGAATTTTCGTTTATGATTTTTAAAAGCTTCATTTTGCTCACAAGCAGTAACACATTTTCGTGAATAACGCATAAACATGTTTCTCGGGACTTGGCATTTGGAGAAAGAACATAAAATGGTCTTAGTTTACAAAACAAAGAGTAACTTATCTTCGTATGAGGATAAGCAAATCTGAACATTTTGTATGTGTTTTTTATCGAATCGGTCAGTAACCTTTTTTGTTTTTTGATTTTGTTTTTTGTAATTACATCATTTTTTCCTGGACACAAACGACTTATTTCATCTCTCTCCAGAAACTCCTTCACCAGCTTATACTTTTCCGTTAATAATTTTTTTCTTCTATTAGATATACAATGTGTTTTATTTACAAATTTTCTTGATAATATAGAACTGACTACATTTTTAAATCGATACTTTTTCATCAGATTTCCTGTTATACTCAAAGCAAATTCATTTTTTCCTTTTCTTGATTTGATTTTTTTAAAATTGTCGGTTAATTGTTTTGTTAATACTTCTGCAAAAAGAATTTGTTCTCGAATTTTTTCATTAACATGTTGTCCATCTAATAAATTATTAACTCTTTTACGTGGTGTATTAGATAAATTATTTTTCTGTTTTTCTTTTAACCTACTTAGTCGTACTCGGTAAGTGGCGTTGCTTCTAGTGAGGTTTTCAACTTTTTTCTTTAATTTATGTATGCATTGTTTTAATTGTTTTCTGTTTTTGCGAGCCCTTCTCAGACCACTTTGTTTTTGGTGAGATGACTGAGCATCTCCGAGAATTTCATTATTTTGTAAATAAACTCTTGGCTGAGGAGTCCCAGGTGGAGTATTTTCCGTAATCGCTTGGAAATGTTCTTCTTGTCTTTTTTTATTTAGACGGCTTTTTATTTTCTTCTCTCTCCATATCTTTCTCTGTTTCCTCTTGGATCTGTCACTGAACTCTTGTATCTTTTTTATTTTCCCGCATTGAACACGTCTGTGATATCTTTCAGGTTCATTCATTTTCATTTCATTGTATAATTCGGGATTCTTTAATAGCTTCTCGTTTTCTTCTCATTCTATCCCTATTTACTCTTCTTTTTTCTTCATCTGTTTTGGTTTGTTTGGATTTTGCCATCTTCGTATCTAAACACTACAAAAGTCAATATAAATTAACCGTATTTATTATTTCCATTCATTAAAGTCACCTCCATTCGCTAACCGTCACCTCCGTTCGTATTTAATTAAACGGAGGTGACATGAACGGAGGTGACTTTTTTATTGATAATTAAGAATTTTTATATGAATGATCACAAGGTAATGTATTAAAATCAGAATAATGAATTGGCGAATAATAAGAATAGTAATTGTTTATAAATTATAATTTTTACTAAATATACATACCTTTAAATATGTTGTACGGAGGGGACAAAACATGCACAGCGCTTTTTTAGTTTTAAATATTTGCCGATTTTGACTCACCAACAGACCTCTCGAAGGACATAAATCAAACTGGCGGTGCAACTCGGTTTACTTTAGGAATTGTGCGTTAATTAGGTAGTGACATCTAAAGGACATTTTTAACACTTTGATTTCTGCACGGAGGTGACGGCGACATACGTTACAAGGATAATTAAAGGGTATTTGCCATATTTATAAAGTAATTAAAAAATAATATTTCGTAAATAGCTTACTTAGACTTTATTTTAGCAAAATGCATATAAAGTTAGTTTTAAAATTCATGTAAAAAAACTAAAACCTTATGCTGATGATAGATAATTCAATGATGTTACAGCTCACGAAGGTGACATTTTGCCTTTAAGTATAAATTACAAGCTAAGATACTTAAAAAAAATGAGAATCGATCTATTTATTTGTTAAAACATCATTTGAAATATTATATTCTACTATAAAAAATTACATAATTTTGTGAAATAATTAAGTTATCCACTTGTAACTGCAAAATGTACTTTTTTTTGAGAATTACCCATATAGAAAACCAACAAATAGGTACAAATCAGTATTAAAATTTCCACAGTAACCACTCTTATAACGTCAAATCAGGTTTAGTTAAATCATTACATGACAGAGCCAAAATCCAGTAAACTTTATTCAAAAAGTATTTCAAAAAAATTATCAAAATAAAAATAAAGAAAACAATCAAATATTTTCATGTATTCTAACTATACCATATATAAAGGGGTTATCAGAAAAATTAAGCAGAATCTGACAACAATACAAAATCAGAACCGTTTTTGAAACAAACAACCTTTTAAGAAGTATTTTGACGAAAACAAAACCTGATAATCGAATTCAAGAAACAAAAAACTGTGTATACAAAATTATTTGTGAATGAGGGAAATTTTACATAGGTGAAAGCTCAAGACCATTAAGTGTACGCATAGATGAGCATAAATCATACATAAAGAAAAAATAATTCAATAGATCTCAAATTTGTCAACATGCTTGACCAAAATAAATGATATAATATAAATTGGGAATCATCATCAATAATAGAAAAGGAATCAGTTCACACAAAAAGAAAAATTAAAGAATCAGATTACATACTATTTAATAAAAATGAGTGTGTTGCTAATTGTTCCATATAGAACCTAAGCATAGAACTAAGTTCATCTTGGATAAATACCTATGCTTAAAAAGAACACAAAACAAAAATAAAAGAATTCTTAAGAAAAAGAAAATAGACCTTCAATTTTTTATTTATTGTCAATTTTTTACCAAAAATCAAATTTTACATTTTTTATATTTTAATTTTTATAACTTGAAGACGATTCTAGGTTAAGAATCGAAACGTGTTTTATTGTATTATATGTTATTGATTTTTTTCAGTAAATCTTGAAAAAATTTGGTTAAACCCAAAAAAATGGAATCCAATGAAGAAGAACCACTGAGAAACTACATATGTAATAGATGAACAAATACTATATAAATATTTATCTTCTACAACCGTCCTAAAATTTCAATATTAAATTGTCCTCTATATGTTTTATAATGAAGTTAATTATGATACAGGAAAAATAAATATTACCGTCACCGGCGAATTCAAATATTCCTAAATCTTCTTTTTGTAAATCTTGATTACATTCGTAAATAATATATCCCATTTCTTGAGATTCTTGTGTTTCCTTATCTTTTTTTTTATTGTATTCAGAACTAATATGTTAAACTGGGCTCGTATCTCCACTTAATGGTTTTAGTGAGGTAAAGGCCATTTTTTCATCACAGACTAAAAAATTATTTATTATCTTAGTAATCAGTAAATTTTAATTTTAATTTAGTAATTAATTTTTAGTAAAATAAAATCTTACATTTTAAGCATCTGTTAGACCCCTTTCAAACGATCGGGTTTGACCTGTCAGGTTCCGTGCCGGATGAAAACCGAACAATTAAAAATTATTCATACGATTTGTATCCGGTTTCCATCAGGTTCCGTTTGATTAGTGGACAACTACGGTTTCAATCAGGTAAGAAACCGAAACCGTATCATGTGAAAAGGTACATATACATGAATGTATCTCTACTCATTCGGTTTTCATCCGGCACGGAACCACAGGTCAAACCCGATCGTCTGAAAGGGGTCTTAGTTATAAATTCAAAAAAGTATTTTTGTTGTAAAACATTTGGAATATTCAAGGTGTAAAGTTAAGTAATTAACAATAGATTTCTCTCAATTCTTAAACCTTTTGCTGTAGAAAGTTAACATTTGTTGATCAGAAGAAAAGTTAAGAAAAGTTTGTTGGAAAAAGAAAGAAAATCGATTAATATAAATTACAGTTAATTAATTAACGAACGATATGAATTTTAATTGTTAATAAATGATATGGCTAATGTAACGAAACTATCAAAAGAAAACAACTGACCTTTTTTATTCTTTATTAATTGTAAACCTTACCTTTATTACTCTGTTCTAGCCATTGAGTAATTCTGTTTAATTTATCTATATCTGGTGCATTTTCTACGTTGTAAACAGTGAGCTTTTGAGAATAACTGGCAGTAACACAATTTTTTCCGCAATTACTCCCTTTTTTATAAAAAAATCTTCTTCCTTTATCAGTACACGATGGTGTATCAAATAACTTTGATGCATCTAAAAAGGTTTTTAATAACCATTTTATTACTTTTTTCTTTTTTTCCCGCTCTTCCCGCGGTAATCAGACAAAAGAAAACTAATTGAAAATGTCACAATATACAGGGCGTGCCATTTCAAATAAATACGCCACATAAGTTTCTGACTCGTTATAAAAAATTCCAATTATTCTCCTACAAATTTAATTTGATAGTCTTTTTTGTATAGGCCGACAGAAATACACATGGACGCGACTGCGCGACCTTGTAGTGTTAAAAGGTAGGCATGATCGGCCTGTACCGTTAATAATTAAAAAATTAGTTGGTGGGTCAAGATACAGTAAGACTGAAGAAGCCTGCACTATTTTTTTATTAATCATTTGACAGACATTTTATTCTCGATAAAACTTGTTACTTTGCAAAAAACTTCCATTGGAATTGTCAAACTTTCAAATTTCTAAATGGTATAACGGGGATGACAAAAAATAGGAGTTTTGACTAAGCAGTAAATTACCCTTATTTTTGACATTATCAAAGAAGTTTATTTAGGAAAATTGTTTAGAACTAAATATTACACTCAAATTTTTTTGTTTTTAGCCTAGTTTAAAAAAATATTAACTCAGATGCATCTTAAGAATTTTCCTTTCATCACTATAACTTTTAGTTCGAAAATTTGAATTTATTCGGTATTTTTACACTATTTTCGGCATTTGTTAAAAATTGTTATGATTTTTGTTTTTTTTGTGTGTGTACCTACAGTTGATAAATTTACCCTGTATGTATGTACACAGAAACCACCACTTTGATTTATTTCAATAATATCAGTAAGCAAATAAACTTAATAAAACACAACAACTAAATAATACATCTGAGGAGCTTTACAATGACTTTAATAGTAGTGTAAATTAAAACCGTAGAAATAAAAAACTGAAGTACAAAATTGTTGAGAAACCAACTAACTAAAAAAAATTAATTTACTAATCGTCATTCTTAAATTTATTACAGTGATGTAAAAAAGACCCCTAAGGTGCATCTGAGTTAATATTTTTGTGAGCTAAGCTATATATATATATATATATATATATATATGTCTAGCGGTTACTTTGAGGAAGGTATATACGAGTATAAACTTCCTCAAAGTGATCGGTATATATCTTATACACTGTCTATATATACCGGTATATCAATCGGCATATACCGGTCATTTTCACGAAGATTTGTATATTATATACAATTGTCCTCAAAATAACCTATATATGCAAAAAAAACAAATATACTAAACAGTCACTTTGAAGAATATTATTTATATTAATAAAATCAAACACAATGTGATAATTTTCTGGATAGATTGATTGATTGATTGATGGGATGGATGGATGGATGGATGGATGGATGGATGGATGGATGGATGGATGAATGGATGGATGGATGGATGGATGGATGGATGGATGGATGGATGGATGGATGGATGGATGGATGGATGGATGGATGGATGGATGGATGGATGGATGGATGGATGGATGGATGGATGGATGGATGGATGGATGGATGGATGGATGGATGGATGGATGGATGGATGTATGGATGGATGGATGGATGGAATGACGGACGGACGGACGGACGGACGGACGGACGGATGGATGGATGGATGGATGGAAGGACGGACGGACGGACGGACGGACGGACGGACGGACGGACGGACGGACGGACGGACGGACGGACGGACGGACGGACGGACGGACGGACGGACGGACGGACGGACGGACGGACGGACGGACGGACGGACGGACGGACGGACGGACGGACGGACGGACGGACGGACTGACGGACGGATGGATGGAACTACATGGTTCTGTGTAATTTACCGTCAATTGAACAATGTTTACAAGAAAGACAGTTAACTCTGCCTCGAATCGACGATATTTTGGATACATTGGGTGGAAGTTAACTATTTTCTACCTTATAGTTGAAGTCTGAAAATTGGCAGGTAAAAATGGATCCAGTAGATAAAGAAAAGACATCTTTTACCACCGGATCTGGATTGTGGCAATTTAATGTCATGCCATTTGAACTATGTAATGCCCCAGCGCTAATTGAAAGACTTATTGAAAATGTATTAAGAGGGTTATCCTGGAAAACACGCCTGGTGTATTTGGAAGACATCATCGTATTGAGGAAGACATTTAAAAAACATCTAAAAAATATGGAAGATGTTTTTAAAATACTTTAAGCTGCCCAAATGATGCTAAAGCTCAAAAAATGCCATTTATTTTAAAATAAAGTTAACTGGGTCATATTCAGAAATGAAGGCATGACTGTAGACAAGTGGAAAGTCGCTTTTATCAAACAATGGCCACAATCAACTGATAAACAATAAATAAGAAGTTTTCTTGGAATCTGTCTTATTACTACCGAAGATTTATAAAGAAGTTCGCAGATATTGTTAAGCCATCAACACGACTTACAGAAGAAGCGAGAGAATTCTGCTGGGATGAAGACATAAAAAATCATTTAATGACAGTGCCAATACTTAGCTACCCACAACCATAAGAATTTTTTCTCGAAACCTTAACGAAATTACTGCATCACGAGAAAAGAACTCCTGGCAGTTATGAAATGTGTAAAACACTTCTACCCATACCTATATAAAAGAAAAAATTTAATCTGGCCCGATCATACAGCTCTTAAGTGGCTGATGCAGTTCAAGAACCTGGAGGACCAATTCGCCAGATGGATTGAACGACTTTTAAGAGTACGATTTAAGATCGAACATAGAGCCGGAATAAGCAAGAGTGCTCTTACTGCAACAGAGCAGAATCCAAAGAAAGTGAACTACTAAGAACAACTATTATAGTCAACGATAAGTGGACGCCTGCCTACCTTAGGTAAGAACAATAAAACAATCCCGTTTTAAAGTAGATGCGATAATGTAAAACCAAAAATCGTCGACCTTTTCGGAAAGAAATATTAAATCTCTCTCCAGTAGTTAAGACATATTTGGCTTAGTGGGACTAAAGTAGCGGAAGTACTTTGTCAGTTACACGACAGTCCATCATAAATCAGACAACGTCGGTTGTTGGTAGCCTTAGATATTGTTGGACCATTGCCTATAACCGAGGATGGAAATAAATACATAATGGTGATTATGGATTATTTCATGAAGTCGGTGGAAGTTTACCCCATTCCAAAACAAGATGCCGCAAATGTTTCAGACGTGTTGATAAAATAATTAGTTTATCAGAAGAGTGCCCTTGGATATCCACAGTGACCAAGGCAAAAATTTTTAAAGCCAACTTTTCCGAGGAATATGTGACATACTAGGCATAAAGAAAACCAGAACTACGGCATTGCGCCCACATGGTAGAGCAAATAAATAAGACAGTTGGCAAATATCTGTTAAAAGTGGTTTCCAACCATTAGCAAGATTGGTATCAGTATCTTTCGCTCTTTGCAATTGCATATTCGCTCAGTGCGAAGTCATGGTAGGGGAAGCAAAAGAGATACTAGTGCTACCTGCGGATAATTCATGCATTTTAGGGCGATATTTTGTAATTTTGACATCAAATACACGTATATATTTTACTTTTTTTTTTTCAAAACAGCTGTTAAAAACAATACAATAAGCAACCGGAGTTGCTGTGTTGAAAATTGTAAAAATACTAGCAAAAAACAGTGAAAATTATAAAAATGTTTAGTAGCAAAGTGGAAATTAAATCAAAGAAATAAATGGATAGGTGTAAAATAAGAAGAAAAATTACCTTTATTTTTGTAATAATACCAGTAATACTGGAAATAGTTGACATCAGAAACTTGAAAGGTTTTAAATTAATAATAAATTATCATTTTACGTTGTTCTTCAACATCCCTTCATTCTTAAATGTTCAGCAAGTACTAGATTTCAAGATTTTTGCCTTTGATTATTGTATGTGGCTGAAATGAAATTTTGTGACTTACTGATAGAAAACCAGTTTTAATCATTCAATGCGTTGTTTTTTTTTTTTAACAAAAATAAAAATATAAATAACAGTCCTTCTGTTTATACATTTTACCTTTTTATTTTGATAGAATAGGTTAATTCTTCAAAGACAACTTATTAGACTTAGGCAACTTCTCATACATTTTGCCGTAAATGCTATTGCCTATTTATATTTTATTATTGATTTTTATTGATTATACTTAATTTTTATTAATTCTAGCAATGAAAATATATAATAATAAAAAATTATTGTTTTACTTGTCTAACAAATCCATATACTTTTATTTAAACTAACATATATAGTTTTTAATTACGAATTCTATTAAAAATGGTATTGTCAGTATACGCAGAAATAGTCCATTAGTACCTAAATTAATTGGCGCTGCTGTCACGCACGAATAGATACACTTTCAATGAATTTACATGCCAAACACCAGCAAAGGTGCTATTAGGGCGTGAGAGGAGACTACCGTGTGACCTCGATTTTGGATGCTGACTTAGAGAAGACATAGCCGGTGAAGATTGTGTGATCCAGCTACGAAGGAAAATGGATATGCATCAGTTAGTGCGCTCACAAATGGCTAGCGACAAAATGAAGAAGCCATACGATACCCAAGCCACAGGAGGGTGTTTCAAGTAATTCAACAGTCTGGCTCTATAACTCAATAAGACAAAACGGTTATTCTCCGAAATTTCAAAGGTCTTGTGAAAATCCGTACCTTTTGAGGGTAATCATGACGAGGAAGAAGAAGTAAAGCAGCTCCAAGAAACACCTGACCTTGTCTTTGAAGAATTTATGGGTGCATATGGAAGTACCGGAAAAGCAAGACATGGTGTTACAACCGAGCAACGACAAAACGCTCACAGAAAAGTCGCTGCTTTATAGCACTTCCGTCAGAATCAACGACGCTCGAAGTCTGGTATCGGTGTTTCGGAAGAAATTTTGTCGATTGCCAGAACGTTAAAGTCAGTTACCAGCACCTGGAAAAACATTGAAACTTCAAAATGGATCGCGTTACTTTTTTTATCTGGTAACAAAGAACACTTTCCGCGATCGATCTACTTATTATGATGTATGGAAAGCACTGCTTAGTTTAAGGGAGCATGAACTGGAGTCCCTCGTTACTTCCATGCAAATAGAAATTGTATAAGATACAATCATTTCGTTTTAGTTTCGTAAGGGTTCCAGAAGAAACTATCTGTTGAGGAGGGGGCAATGTAATGTGAATCCCTCTGCCTTCTTTGGACCGTTTTACGACCCTACTTGTCCTTAAAACCAGAAATATTTGATGAATAGGATATACCTTTTTTACCTAACTATAGGGACGCCTATATTCACAGATAGCCAGTATAAATCGTTCATTCGGTAATGTACTAGAAACCTTTATAGGAAAAGTCGAAGTTGAGTCATAGCAGTGAGAACATCGATAAAGTAAATGTGATATAAATTAATATAAGTAATGTGCTAAATAAATTAATAATATAAATAAATATTAAATAAATTAATTAAAACGAATTGTAAATAAATTATACATAAAATATTTTAAACAAATAAACTACATTTAAATTAAACAATCGTTACAATATTTTGTTACCGGTGTTATATGTAGACATTTCTGATAGTATGTTGTATTGCGTTAAATTAGTAATATGAAGTGTTACACTTGTATTTACGCAAAAATTGTTAATCCTGCAAGAAGACGATACAAAAAAAATATTAACCCTATTAATAATTAGTTTAACGAATTTTCCATTAAGTTGGCTGTTTAGTAATACAATAAATTTTACAGTGTTGCATTTAAAATGTTCAAGAGCGCAGCTACCTTGCGCAGTTGGTTAAGATTAGAGTACAATATTTATTGTAGAAATACTTATGCTTCAGAAGAAATACATATCCGATAATTTTCCCTAATATTTTAGCGTACAGAAGTTGTTCACATTATACAAGGTGTCCCATTAGTGCGTAATTGTCCAATATTTCAATTTGATTTATAAACACGCAAACAAGTTTTAAAGTTAAATGTTATACATATTTTAAAAATGTTTTTGAATATACAGGATGTTTTGCCTGGCAAAAAAGAAGTATAAATTATTTCAGTTTTAGAATTCTTTGGTAATACTGTTTTTAAACCTGGAATATTTTTAAAAAATATTATAGGCTTATCAAGCAATTAATTTTTTTATGAAATTAGAAAATGATGCAGACCTCAAAAATAATAAGCTAACGAATAATTGTGATAGAACTCGTTTATTTGATACAAAGTGTTTTGAAACATGCCTTAAGTATGGAGAATTTTAAGTTCAATTTACTCATTTTTTTTTTAAGCAACACTCTGTTTATTATTTCAGTATTAAATTCCTTATAAATTTACCTCTCCAATGATACCAAAAATAATAAAAAAAATTATGTTGTATGACAATATTTAACAATTGGTCTTAAATGTACAGGGTGGTCCATAAACGAGTAGCCAATCAAACCTATAATTTTTTAAAGCAGAACACCCTACAGGTAGTTATTATTATTTTATTGTTTTCACATCGTCAATCAATTTTAATAGACTATTCGAGATATGACATCATCAACAGTTTTTCAAATGGCAACGCCATTATTTGACAATACCAATTAATAGGGACAAATTTCCAACTATGTGACATAATAATTTTATCAATAAAACATTCTTATTAATCGCAATTTAGTTTTCATAACATAGAATGATAAAAAAAATTGGTGTCCATATGTGAAAACATGTTCTCTTGTAATTGGTACTATCAAATAATGATGAGGCCATTTAAAAAAAAACTGATGATTATGTCTTATTTCCAATAGTGAATCATGTATCAAAGATGCGCATCTTAAAAACAAAATTATAGACAACCCTGTATATGCTTGCAACCCAACTCTGTACATAACTATTTTTATTAAATTAATAAAATGAACTTAAATTATGAGGCTAGAAATAACAAGACCACATTTTCATCGAAAAACAAATTTACCTAACAATAGAACTTTACACAAATTGTCCACAAATCCTTAATTAGCTGGTCACCTAAATAAACCTGGTGTCCTCAGGATAATCCGAGAACAGGTAGTGAGTTCCTAAAATCTCGGTGTAAATATGAGATTTATTGCACCCTTAAATCATAAAATCGAACTGCTTAGTTTATTCTGTTAGCTAATATTCTTTAATTTACATTTTTTATTTTAATATATTGTTTTACAATGATATACCGTAAAGTCGGGTGACTTTGACCCGCATAGGATGACTTTAGCCCAAATCAGTAAATAGTTATTTTTGTTCACAAAAAATTATATCCTATTTTTAAAATAAAACTCACGCTGGTAAGGTATTAAAACTTCTCAAAACACTTTATTTAAAGACAATTGCACACTTATGCTTTTTGTAGTATAAAAAATTTACCTTATTGCAAAATAATCGAAATTGAAAGGTGATAAAATGTGTATGAAACCAACAATACTGTTGCTTGTAATATTTTTTGTTATTATCTTTACCGTAAGCAATAAATATTTTTTAATAATAAAATGTGTTTACTATCAACTGTGATGGGTGGCTTTAAGTAGTTTTATAAAAAAAAAAAATTTAAAATGATGGGTTAGTCAAAGTCCTGCGGGTGGCTTTGCCCACACCTTTTTTATTTTTTATTTGAAAAATTAGACCATTTGAGATATTTTTGCTCAAAATATAACTGAAGACTAAATTATGGCGAAAATGCGAATTTGGATTTGCTTTTAACAATTGAAACTATGTAAAAATTTTGACAGTGAGTCAAAGTCACCCGACTTTACGGTATTCAAAATTAAAAAAAAAATTGCTCACGGAGAAGTGCAAATGTTTAACATATTCGCATTAACAAAAATGTAATAAACGCCTTATATACTGGACGGTTTAGATCCTAGAGATATTTTTGTCATAAATACCGAGAACATAGTAAATCTGACGCTCTAGAGATAGGTACTCACGTTTAACAGTCAGATTTTTTTCACATTGTCAAATAATTTTAATAGACTTGAAGTACACAAAAATGTTGTGCGTTTTCATTTATTTGCTATGGTGTAGTTTAAACTATTTGAAACATGACAGGATAGGATCCATGAAATAATTTAAAATAAAAAATTTTAAAATAATTTTATTATTTCTAACAAAAAAATTGTCTTATACAAATCAAATTAGCACTTTATGTTAAAACTCCATATTTTCAAAACCCAACTGAAAAAAATTTATATGTTTAGCTTTTTCCGGTTATTTTGTACAACCTATTGTATCACCCCTGTAAATGTGTAGAGGATGAACTAAATACATACATTTTAGACACACATCTTACTCGACCATTTTTTTTCATATATATTTATTGTCAACGAAAATAATGAAAAATTAAAATTTTACACTTTTCTTCAAATTTTTCCATTACGGTCCATTTTAAAGAAATCAGGTATATAACAAAAATTATAGAAAATAATATCGCAAACAACTTTTATTTGAAGATTTTTTAAAATTGGAGTTTTGCACATTTTGTCAAAATTCTCGAATACGGACCATTTTAGAAAAATTATGTACAGAACAAAATAATATCAGAATCAACTTTTATTCAAATTTGCAAAAGACACTTGTTGTACAATTGTTCCCACACAGAATAAAAAACTAGTTACAAAAACATGGATTAACTTTTCAAAAATGAACTTGATAAAACTGTAAAACCTACTTGATTTGAATGAATAACTTTCTACACGGAGTTTTGCAAAAAAATGTAAATTTTTGTATATTTCAACATTATATAAATTTTTACTCTCACTTTATGTGTACTTGTATGGGACACACTACGATATCCAGAGTCTATTGTAAAAGAGCAACACTCACCGAATCAACTTTCTAACTCACCTAGTATACGTGTATTTTTATGATAATAAAGTGTCGTTTACACTCACTTATCCTATTGTAAATAATTCATTTATAATTATTATTTTAAGCGTCAAATAATTTTTTTTTAAATATACATTTTTTCACTTTAATTAACAAATTACTGTGTATAATTCTTTTTCCAAAAAGATTGATATTATATTTTTTCTACACCAACAAGGATATTAGCGTATCTACGTACAGACTACAAAACGAAAAAGTATGCTATTGTGTTCAACTGTACGAATATATTTCATATACATTATAGATAGTGAGATATCTGCAAAAAAATGATATTCACCAATCACAGTTCATATGTTTGTCAACCGACTGCTATTGTTTGTTCTTAAAATTTTAAATAAGTGACAATATTGTCAAACTATTTGTTAGTATATTTTTTAGTTATTGAGATTAAATATACATTAAAATGAATTATTTTTGTGTAGAATCGATAAATAATAGCACGTCTATAAGTCAATTTAATTACGAGTATTAAGCAAAAATATTAAGCGCATAGATATGGTGGTGAGATCAGTGCAGTTGCCTTTCATGCGGAAGGCCCAGGTTCAAATCTAAAATGTGGACAAATTAAATTAAATCTTTTTTCTCTTTTAACTTTTTTATATTATTTTATAAATTAGTAAAAGTGATAAATTATTTTTAAATTGGTTATTTTATCTTAATAATCAAAATAATTTATATTATTTGATGATTTTCGTTAGTAGGTCGTAGAAAAAATATACTGTACAACTCGAGTGGATTGTCCATATCCACTCTTGTTGCACAAACTACTATTGACGAACACAAATATATTAGAGATTTTTTAATAATTTTGAATATCAACAAAATAACGTTGGCGTAATAAAGTTTTTTGAAAATTATAAAAATTCACAAGTTCAAGTTCAACATCCTGTATCTCAAAAACTAATAATATGAGAACTTTGTGCCCATGCACAATTTTAATTAGAAGAAATATAAAAAATTATCTCACTGTCAAAATTGATCACTTCAAAATTTCACAACTTAGCTTCTTCATGAATGTGTCAAACTAAAGCTGTCAAACATTTCTGTTATTTCTATTTGTATTTAAAAATTACCTAAACAATAATCATATGTTACTTTTTTACTAAAATTTTTAGTTATTTCAATCACATGTTCGCAGATTTTCATTATATTTTATGCAGGGTAGGTAGTGTAAATATTGTTTTACTATTTTATGATTTTAATTCATTTATGATCGTTTACTTCTGCTAAAGAAGCATTTTTAAACTAAAAATTTTATCAATTTTTATTACTCAATGTATTAAAAAAATTATTATTCATAGGCGTGTTATAACACTCATCCAAGTCTATTTCTGTTATTACCTAGGTAACATTATTCTCGGAAATTCGACCCTTTCGACATCTGAAAGTACATGCACAAAAGAAATTCCAACCATAGGTTTAGTTTGGAAACGGATGATATTTTTGTTTAAAATTGCAAATATATTTTTTTAAGGAATAGATTATAAATTACAATATAATTATTATAGTCATTTATAATTATTAAAATAATAATATATAATGTAAAAATATTTTTAAAGTTTTATTGATTCTAGATACCTATATCATATTAATCTAGAATAAATTTTACAAAATAATTCAAATAAAAAATTAAGTGTGTCTATATTAAAATTAGACACAGATTGAATCACGAGGAAATCAACTTAAGAATGGGACACAAAACAGCTGAAGATTATCTGATTAAAAATAGGATGATTGAACGAAACATGCTTAGATACTAACCATTTTGGAAAACAACTGTACAGGGTGAGAAATTTTTTAAAATAAAGTAGAAAAATTGCCTGTTTAAAAACTCATTTTAGGCCTAAAATGATAATAAATGCATAATTTATATATGGTTATATAAGTGTGCGCGCATGACACTTTATTATTAAAAAAAATGTTGAAATACAAAAATTGCATTTTTTTACAAAACTCCTGTAGAGAAATAATTAATCTGTCAAATCAAGTATGATTTTGATATAGTAAAACAAGAATTTAAACAAGTTTTATTTAATTTGCAAAGTTTGTATATTTTTCATTGTTTTAAGAACATATTTACGAATATAGTCGTATCTTAGAGGGTTTTTAAATTGCTACTAGTAGTTTTACCAAAATAAATTTCTTATGCACGTTTTTGTTATCATTTTCATAAAACTCTTATTCATTGAAATAATGTAAATGATAATGCTTTCACTATTCAACACCACCTTTGAGGCCATAAAAATTACACGTCAGTGGTTCTTCTCCAGTAGGTAGGCAATCCAGTGATGACCAGTAGTATTTTTAAAAGAATTAATTATTTCAATATTCTAATATTTACATAACAAAATAAGACATTCGTTGTGAGTTTCTGTTGTAAGTGCAGACCTGTATTATCAAAATTGGTACATTTGATTATTTTAATTTTTAAAAGATTATAATAATAAACAACATCACTGTCATCATAAGGTACATTTTTATTTAAGTTTACTTCAGTTTCAGTTTACCTGTATATTAGAGTTAAGACAAATCAGTACCTATATTATATTATATTATGTAAACTTATAAACAAAATTTAGTTTTTGTACCTATTTGCATTGCAGAATATATAATAAGTATCAAATAATTTGACAGTATTTTGATTGTTAAATCTGCAGAAGGAAGCAATTAAAAAATGTATCCCCTACAAAAAAAAACTAGTCATAGGAACATGGATTAACTAGTAAAAATAAATTTGTTGAGATTGTTGTTTTAATATATCAAAATCATAGTTGAATTAATCATTTTTCTACAGGGAGTTTTGTACAAAATGGCAGTTTTTGTGTATTTCAGCTTTCAACTATATATTACTTTTTACTCTCCTTGTATATGATACCCGAATTACAAATGTTTGATTATGTGATGGTGTACTTGTGTGAGACCCATCATGATATACAGGGTATATTGTAAAATAGCGACACGCACTTGGGTTTTCTCGTATATATGTATTTTTTATAATAATAAAAGTCGTTTATACTAACTTTATAACCATATATAATTAATATATAATATATAAAGCGATTTTTTAGACATGCAATTTACCCATTTTAAATTAAAAAATTACTTACCCTCTACAGTTGTTTTTTAAAATGATTAGTATCATATTTTGGTAGTCACAATATAGAGGCTAACCCTAAATTTTATTATTTTTAAAGTTGGAACCATATGGAAAACTTTTTTATTATTGGTTTTGTAAAAAAAATATTCTTGATACTTTCCTCATCTCTATACAAAAAGTAAAGTAAAAATGAGCAGTTGCAGTATTTTCTTAAACAACCCATTAGCAGTATATTTATAAACATATTTTATTTATTAAAAAAAACTTTCATTCGTTAAATAGATGGGTAAAGGTCGACCTTACTTTGGATCATGTACTAAAATAAATATCAACAAAATTACGGTTGCGCCTAAAGAATTTTTGAAAATTATTAGAATTCACAAGTCGTAAGATAACTTTGCGCCCGTAGACCAATACTTGCAACATATAAAATTCAGTAGATGAAAGATGCTATAATTTGCCATAAGCAAACTGCGGGGTTCTTTTTCTGCACTGAATAGGGCATATACGATTTCGAGACGTCCATTAAAAAAAATCGTATTTTATGAACTGTATCACAGTTAACAAAAATTAATTAAAAAAAGATTAAGTTAAAAGTAATTAATAAACAAATAAAATTCGATTTAGTGCCATTTCAGAAACAAAACGTAGCAGTACATATTTGAATTTATTATGGAATGATCTTTATAAATTCGCCCATTTTTGTCCACTATTTTCTACGTTTTTTTGTGGATCACACTTTATTTGACCAAAGTACAAATAAAACGGACATGGAGTGCCAGGATATTTAACTCTTGGCTGAATGAACAACACCCACATTGGATATCTTTTTTCCTTTTAAGTGTTAGTTAAGATTTAATTCCGAACTATGAGTAGTTATCACGAGCATGACTTTTGTCTTTATCCACTATTGTCTACATTTTTTGTGGATCACACTTTATTTGACCAAAGTACAGATAAAAAAAAATGTATATATATAATATAATGTAATATAATATAATATAATATAATATAATATAATATAATATAATATAATATAATATAATATAATATAATATAATATAATATAATATAATATAATATAATATAATATAATATAATATAATATAATATAATATAATATAATATAATATAATATAATATAATATAATATAATATAATATAATATAATATAATATAATATAATATAATATAATATAATATAATATAATATAATATAATATAATATAATATAATATAATATAATATAATATAATATAATATAATATAATATAATATAATATAATATAATATAATATAATATAATATAATATAATATAATATAATATAATATAATATAATATAATATAATATAATATAATATAATATAATATAATATAATATAATATAATATAATATAATATAATATAATATAATATAATATAATATAATATAATATAATATAATATAATATAATATAATATAATATAATATAATATAATATAATATAATATAATATAATATAATATAATATAATATAATATAATATAATATAATATAATATAATATAATATAATATAATATAATATAATATAATATAATATAATATAATATAATATAATATAATATAATATAATATAATATAATATAATATAATATAATATAATATAATATAATATAATATAATATAATATAATATAATATAATATAATATAATATAATATAATATAATATAATATAATATAATATAATATAATATAATATAATATAATATAATATAATATAATATAATATAATATAATATAATATAATATAATATAATATAATATAATATAATATAATATAATATAATATAATATAATATAATATAATATAATATAATATAATATAATATAATATAATATAATATAATATAATATAATATAATATAATATAATATAATATAATATAATATATAATATAATATAATATAATATAATATAATATAATATAATATAATATAATATAATATAATATAATATAATATAATATAATATAATATAATATAATATAATATAATATAATATAATATAATATAATATAATATAATATAATATAATATAATATAATATAATATAATATAATATAATATAATATAATATAATATAATATAATATAATATAATATAATATAATATAATATAATATAATATAATATAATATAATATAATATAATATAATATAATATAATATAATATAATATAATATAATATAATATAATATAATATAATATAATATAATATAATATAATATAATATAATATAATATATATATAATATAATATAATATAATATAATATAATATAATATAATATAATATAATATAATATATATAATATAATATAATATAATATAATAATATAATATAATATAATATAATATAATATAATATAATATAATATAATATAATATAATATAATATAATATAATATAATATAATATAATATAATATAATATAATATAATATAATATAATATAATATAATATAATATAATATAATATAATATAATATAATATAATATAATATAATATAATATAATATAATATAATATAATATAATATAATATAATATAATATAATATAATATAATATAATATAATATAATATAATATAATATAATATAATATAATATAATATAATATAATATAATATAATATAAATATAATATAATATAATATAATATAATATAATATAATATAATATAATATAATATAATATAATATAATATAATATAATATAATATAATATAATATAATATAATATAATATAATATAATATAATATAATATAATATAATATAATATAATATAATATAATATAATATAATATAATATAATATAATATAATATAATATAATATAATATAATATAATATAATATAATATAATATAATATAATATAATATAATATAATATAATATAATATAATATAATATAATATAATATAATATAATATAATATAATATAATATAATATAATATAATATAATATAATATAATATAATATAATATAATATAATATAATATAATATAATATAATATAATATAATATAATATAATATAATATAATATAATATAATATAATATAATATAATATAATATAATATAATATAATATAATATAATATAATATAATATAATATAATATAATATATAATATAATATAATATAATATAAT